>VDFB02320554.1:0-46467 GCA_007258455.2 Sequoia sempervirens | reverse complement strand
TATGCCCCACTGCAAGAAAGTGTTAGAAACAAGCTTCTAAGTATACACCTAACTACAGCAAACTGTTAGAAGAAAATGAAATTGTCAGATATAGGGCGCTTCTGCCTTTTTGCAGCAGACAAGAGGGCGCTTCCGCCTTTCTATAGTAAAGCAGAGGGCGCTTCCGCCTTTCTGGGGTAAAGCAGAGGGCGCTTCCGCATTTCTATAGTAGGACAGAGGGTGCTTTCACCTTTCTGCGGTAAAATAGAGGGCGCTTCCGCCTTTCTGCAACCTTTTCCTACAAAATTCTTAGCAAAAACGAAGGTTAAATGCAAGAACCCGTTTGTGGGTCCCACCGGGCGTGCCAGAAATGTGTACCTTGGAATTTTACCCTACTCTAATGTGAAAAATAACTAAAAATGCAAATGATAAAAGACTAAGGACACTTCAAGATTAGCCTAAAGAGTGATAAAACAAGAAGGAAAATAGATGAAACGAGATGCAAATGATTATACCTTCCTTGCTGTTGAAGACTCCTTGGTTGGCCCTTGATTTTGATGGATTTGTGTGTTCCTTGGATGGCTTGTGATGTAGCTAGATGCAAGATTGAAAGTGAAAAATGATCAAAGTGGATGTCTAAATGATAACAAGTGCTTGAGAATACAAATTGGTAGCCTAAGGTTACTCAAATCAAAAGTATTCCCAAAATGCCCTTGAGGAGGGGGATTTATAGAAGAATTTGAATTCTCTAGAGAATTCAACGGTCAAGATTCATCCAACAAGGTCAAGATGAAGGGCTATGGTGAGTTGAGAACTCACAAGCCCTCACATCTTAACATGTGGATGGTGAAGTGGCTGAGAGGAGGTGAGGTGTAAGTGAGGTGGCCAAAAGGTACATGAGGTGGAGGAAGGACAAGTACCTTCCAAGCATCTTGGGGAGTGAGAAGAATCTTGGGTGAATAAAAGTGAATTTTAAATTCACAATGATTGGAAGAATCTAGTGGATAAGACAATGTTCCCAAAAGGTGGGAGTTTGTCACATGTGACTTGATGTGACAAGTCAAAGGATTCTAGAAGATGCATGGGAAAAGGGATTCTTGGAGGAATAAAAAGGAATTAAAATTTTTTGGGGGATGGGGAGAGTTGACCAAGGTCTTGATTAAGATTAATTAATCAGTAATTAGAAGATAAATGAGGATTAGAAGCCAACTTGCAAAAGTTGGAGATGTGACACATCCTAATCAAGGATTAGGCATGTGCACATCCCTAATGAAGAAATTAGGAGATGGATTAGGATTAGATGAAAATGACATGTGAAGAATTAAATAAATGTATTATTTATTTAATTTATTTGATGAAAGGAGGATTAAAAGAGTAAAGTATTTAATTATTAATTAAATACCTTGGAAATTTGGCAGAATTAAGGGTATTAATTAAATAATAGTAATATTACTTAATTAACTTGGATAAGAGGATGTTCAGACGAAAAGTGATAAATTTGGATAAATTAAGTGTCCAAATTTGGATTTCTACATATAGTTTATATATATGCTATGTCAACATATAGTTTATATACAAAATATATATGATATGTCAACATATAGTTTATTTTATTTTCTACAAAATATAATTCTTGTATGGTGGCTTGTTGAGCTTATACAGTTGGTTTTCTCTTTCTTTATAATTTTTGATGATTTATTTCCTATGACATGATTGAATATTATCTACAGTCCTAGTGATTGTTAAAAAAGCTTATGATATGTGATGTTTAATCATGATGGATGTCTAAGAATTAGTGATTGAAATACTACTTGACTAAAGATTGAGCTATTTGATATTTTTTCATTTAAACATCATGGAAGAAATGCTTGCAATCAATGTCTTATTAATGTAGCCTACAAGGTTTGTTTTCCTAGTTTTTTTTGGTCCTATTCTTGTTATGAATTATTTTTTTACATTGGTCTATTACAGTAATGGGGAGCATATCTAGTGAATCGATTCTTTCAGTCTCTTTGATTCTTATCCTTGTGCATAACGAGTTTTCTTCTATCCCATGATTCATTGATTGTTGGTTTAAAACTCATTACAACTAACATGGATATGAATTATGATGTGGGTGTGAAAAGGGATTGTTGAATATGAAGGAATGGTTTAGGAAAGTACTCCTTAATCCAAATGAGTCATTTTCTTGTCATGGAATGTGTTAAGAGACTTTAAAATTAATATATTCAATCTAGTTAATATTGACACATCTAAAGCATGCCAAAGGCACTTCAGAGATATGCTATTACATAAAGAAGATTGTTAAGGTGATGTCAAGTCTTGATCCATTAGGGTAGGAAAACATACATGCATCGGTACAAAAGGTTCCATTCAACTTGGAGGAAATGGATAATTACCTAAGGGGATAATGTGAGATTGGACCAAGTTTATATTATGATACAAATAGCTTGGGAAAAGGGATGATGAAATGGTTAAGTATGGGAAATTGTAGAGATAAATATAACACCAAGGGAAGAACACTAGAACTAATATTAGCACTATGGATTAATCCAAGACTCAAAATTACACTAAGAGGTAGATCCCTTACCTCTTAAATTAATTCCATAGGTGGGTTTATCCTCCAATATAGTGCCATTGGTTAGCTTATCATGTGAACTTCTGCTATAAGTAGGATTACCATACACTTTCATAACATGCATGTGTGGTTTCAAAAGGTTTATACGTTCTTGTGAATTTGAAAGAAAGGCATGTTTTGACTTTTCCAATAGGTGTTAGGGGTTAATTTGACTTGGTTTTAGCATTAGAGTGACAGACCTTGTGGTTTAGGTTCCATAAACAAAATATACTCAATTTTTTAGCTTCCTATTATCATCTTTATATTCAATGAGCTTTCTAAAGATCATCTAAATATGCATTTCTAATGAAAATGCACAAACTGATGTGTAATAGATCCAAGGTGAGGCTCAGAGAGCCTCATCTTTTGAAACCATTAACCAAAGAAATGCTAAGAACAATATATGAAAGAGATGAAGAATAAGGCAACTTGTATTATTAGGAAGGACAAGATGCCTTTATATAGCATGACCTCATGTTTGAGTCTCAAAACCCTCCCATATCATCAACACATGTGTCTAGGCTAACCATGTCAAGTTTCACTCCATACAAGCACAAATTGAAAAAATTCAATGTTGGCCCCATTCACATGTCACTATGCGGGGTCAACATGAGGAAACACTAATTTTTTGGGAATGAAATAACCAAAGATATGATCAAATAATATCTAATCATAAATAGTTGTAGAGTAATTAGGATTTGATATATGGAAATTTCTAGGAGAGCTCCAATAGTTGTAACATCATGAATTAACTACATTAAAAAGTACATCATGAATTAATTATGTAATGGCATAAAAATTAAAAACATCATGAATTAATTATGTAACCATATAAGTCAAATATAATTCTATCAAGAAATCAATATCAAATAGATAATATAATCATAACTCATACATTTCAATGTCATTGATCTTCTTCATCCAACTCTGTTCGATCATCCAATCCAAATTTGACATTGTAAGGATTGGTCATATCATCATCATCATCATTGATATTAGTTTAATAATGTCATCATCCACAAGATATCATCTTCATGAACATTAACTCCTACATCATCATGATCTAGTTCCTCTTCTTGACATCTTAATCGATGGCACATCATCAACTAACTGTTGATCCTGATCATCATCTACATCATCTTCTAGTTCTTTGGTATCTTCTTCTTCCACCACATTATACTTTACCAGCCTTCCTCTTGGATCATGTCTAACAACAAATGACCAACTTGGTTTACTTGGAACCTCTGAGTAAAATAATTGCTCACATTAGCTTGGAAGAACATAGGGCTCATTTCTAGCTCACTCGATCGACCTTGCATTAACCATGGTAAATCCATTATCATGTTCTATAATAGTTCTCTCGGGATCATTTTCATTCAATCGTAGCCTGTATGATTGGACGATGAAAAAAACTAATTTGAAGGACTTAAAGTCACACTCAAGTATATCATCCAAAATCCCATAGTATCAATTTTCTGATACTTCTGGATGTATGTCGCTTCTAGATGAAACATTAGTCACCTGAAAGATTGCAGTTATCCTAAAATCACAAGTTTTCTTTGTGCCATCCAACTTTTTGATTCAAAATTTATGACCATTACACCACATAGCCTTGTGGTGTTTCACTTGCAATATGTCAAACATGTAAAAATCATTGCATTGTCAGTTGATAAACATATTTATTCTTGACCGAATGTATGCAAAGAAAAAAACTCAACATATATATACATCAATATAATTGAAAATAATTGCATAATATGGGTGATTAATATATTTATACATACCTGTTTATCTCTTAAACCATATGCTAAATCAAATTCCCTTGGTGTAACATTGGAATCTCCATTATGATGAGCTTCTTTAACCAATGAAGCCACACCTTCCCATGTTAATGCGCGATCGGATTGTTGACATTTTTCAAACCATACTGTCATCCAATCAAGATTGTTTGCAACGTACAAATGTAGTGTATCCCACTCTCGACCAAAAGTATAAAAAAAATGAAATTCACAAACGACATATAATTAGTTAATTACCATGGTATACGACCTTAATTTAGAATTGATGTACCTGAAAACCTAACATCCAACTACCAATGATCTTATTATCTTTCGTTGTTAGATGAATTCAAATTAAAGGAGTATGCACAAAGAATGAATTATGACCTTGAAGGGTACATACACTCTTGTAAGAAAAAGAAAAACCTTAGTGGATACACCCATGTTCCTATACCGTGGGAAGATGTGTTTAAGAAAAAAGAAGACAAAGAAGCAAAGGAGGTTATAGAAAATTTCATGGAGTTAGATCAAAAAAAAAAAAGTTGGAAGAAATGGATGATTCATCTGAAGAAGAATCTGCGGGAGAAAATGAAGCACACTCACAACAGAGAACAGTCTCTTGGATGATGAATGATGAATATCAAGAACTCCCTGACAGGGACTTACAAGTAGCCAAGGAATTGCGTGTAGATGAAGATGATAGGCTTACAACCTATGAATCCTTTATTTTTGATAATGAGTTTGTCAAGTCAAGAGAATTTAAATCTTTTTAATATAATTACAATGGAAAAAGGTTGAGGGAATCCATCCCAAATATTACCCCTGAAAATGAACAACAATTGATGAAAAGGTTGAAAGATGATACAGACAGTGAAGTGTAGAACATGACCCCTGAAAGGGGTAGACAGTTGTTACTTGAAGCTAGTGTAATAGTATTTCCTAATTGGGACCTTAGTGCCTCTTTAATTTTTGATAGTTTTTTGAATAACAAGGAACGAGAATACAAGTTAAACATAAAGGGTGTGAAGGAAATTTACATAGGGTCAAGATTCAATCCTTATGAAAATTCAATGTTGATATGGGCACTATACCCACCTCAAAAAAGGCCAAATATCATCGATATCAAAAAAATCCTTTGGACACATGATGAACCTTAAAGTTGGGTAAATTGACCTTGTGGCTTCAACAGACATGGGCATAAGCATTTCCAAGTTCAACAAGGCACAAGCAATATAGTTGATGAAAGAAAAAAATTATTACAAAATGAAAAGTGAAAAATCAGATTTGGAAATTACTGCCATGAAAGATGGCAGAATGAGGATCACCTCTGGAATTGATATAGAGTTGCAGAGTTAATATGAGTAGTTGCAAGAAGAACATCAAAAACTAGTAGAAAAGATGAAGGACCTTCAATTTGACACTGTGGCAACAATGTTGCACAAGAGATTTACAAACCTGAAGATATGCCTTGATGATTTTTGGCATGTTCACAAAAAGAACTATGAAGCCATTCTTGAGCATGGGAGAATGAAAAATAGATTGGTTACTAAGAGATATGATATGAAACTACATGATGGATTCGACACCAATTCCATCTCGACCATTGACATAATCATGAGAAAGCATGACAAATATGATGAAGACTTACACTAAAAAAAATAGGGTTTGATGATATTGTGAAGTTGGGATTACCCAAATTATGTGATAAGAATGGGTTTCTAAAGGAACGAGATGATTGGATGGATGAATGCAATAGGATACTTTAGGAAGCATTGGATATAGTCAAAGCAGAAGGGCTATTGCTGGATGGAACATGCAAACATATGGAATTGATGATAAAACTCGAATATGAAGCCCAAAATGCAGTGCATGATGTGGATACCCATACCTTGGAGGAGTATAAAAAACATCTCTCAGTGGCTAAGTCAATGTTAGGAGAAGATTAAATTGTTTTATAAGTTTAATTAAGATAAATAGTTTAATTATTTTCCAAAAGACAATCCAAAGAGACACCTTTGTTAGGTATTCTTCTTATATATATGAAATTCAAATTGTAATATTTGATCATTAACACTTTTTAAGATTTTATTACTTTTCAGTAGTGAAAGACTTATTTTCTAGAGTAATACAATACTAGTACTTTTCTATTTGTGTGTGGAAGATTGTTTCATTTGGACTAGTTCTTTGTTGTTTCTTTTCAAGCAATTGAAGGCAATGTAAAATGTATTCTAATTAATCTGCATCACCATCTTATAATTGCCTCTCACTTTCCTCAATCTACCTTTCCCCATCAGGTACTCTCCTTCAAATTTGGTAATGGAGTTGGGATCCCAAATACGATCTACATGGATCTTTGTTGTGGACTTAGGAAGATATTCAGTAATGTACACCATGGTCTGGTATACCATATATCCCTCCACCATAGAACCCTCAGAATGTGCTCTTTTTCTAACCAAATCCTTCAAAAATTTCAAGTGCCTCTTAACCATCCACATTGACCTTGTGTGTACAGGTCCACACAATTCAATCTCCTCAACTTGGTGTATGAGGTAGTGTTCTTGTGCATTGAAAAATGTCGAAGGTAGACACTTTTGCATTTCACACATTAGACGAGGAATTTTTCTCCTCTAATAATTTATATCTTCATTATGGATTTCTTTAGATGACAACCATCTACAAGTGATTCAAGGCGCAAATATATTAATGATATTTAACAAAAATATACAATACATTATATAACAAGTAAAAAAAAAGGAAAATATAAGATCTATTCAACGAATTAAACAAATATCACTACTTACCTCATGTATTTTCCAAAATCATATATAACTTGCTTGACATTGTTGTCGAAGTTGTCTGGGAGAGATAGAGGTAGAACGTACTGCAACAGTTATAAAATGATCTTTTCATTATTTTTCCAAAACTAGTAAACATAATACACTGAAAAGTATATGCAGTATACAAATATATATAAAATATACCAAAATAATTACCTTAATGAAGGTATGCCAGTCATGCGTTTTCATCCTTGACCCAAATTCACCTTTCTTTGTTATGATATTGTTTATGTTCGCAACAAATACTATGGGAAATCAAATTTTTTGTATGACTTCTTTTATAGCATTGCTTTGCTGCTCTATTAATAACCAAGGAAGGGCGCTTATATTAATTTGGTCTCCATCTCTATTTAATTGAATGACATTTTTCATTGCATGATTGGCTTCTTGAATGTCACTACAAATTTTGACAATTTTTTCTTTGTCATGCCCTCCATCCAATATTTTCTATAACGTTTCTGTTATATTCTTTCCGATATGCATTGTATCAAACAAATGGACAATTTGTAGCTTCTCATAGTAGGGAAACCTACTAATTTGTCTGGGATAACTTTTCAGTCCCTGTGGAAGTTGACCATTAATGCCTTGACGACATTCATGAAGCATATAAGTTAAACAAATTAACAATGACAATCATTGTCAATTACAACATGAGTAAACAAAACACAATATAAAAATATAAATTCCAAACATATCATATATGATAGATAAACAATTTGATTCGATGTATAACCTTGACGATTAATTCTATTATATTCCAACTTCCATAGGCGAGGTGTCATTCTTCATGATTTTGATGTAGTCTCTTCTTTCCCATTGAAAAGATGTTTTTCAGTAGTTCGATACTTAGGATTTTTGTGGAGGAAGTGCCTATACTCATCAAACACCTACTTTCCTAAACTTGTTGAATGACGAGATTTCATCTTTGGACCACAAACTAGACATGCAAATTTTCCCTTTGTTTGAAGACCTGCAAGATCATATATAATTGGATTAAATATGCCAATTTTTATAATTATATATAATGAATAGATTATTTAAAAAACATGCATGATATCTACTTCATAAAAATAAATATCGTTAAAGTGCAATCGAACATTATAACATACCACAAAAATGTGTTAGCCATGGCGCATCATGAATTGTCCATACAAGCATTGCATGGAATTGAAATTGTCTTTTTCCTATTGGTCTAGAGACGTCATACATAGTGACGCCATTCCATAACTTTAGTAACTCATCGATAAGAGGCTCGATATATACATTCATATCTTTAACTTGGTACTTACCTAGTTGAATGAACATAAACATTACATAATTATTATAACCATTTTACTACAATATATGTAAATTAATCTACATGACTATTAAATGAAAAATATATGTCATTATGCAACAAATAGAACAAATGAGATGCTACTACATTAAAGAAAATTGATGTAAACAAATACCTGGAACAATCATTTCCAACACTATGTGCTCCCTCTTTATTGACATCCATGGAGGAATGTTATTGTTGATAACAAAAATAGGCCACATCGAGTAAATAGATCTCAACTCTCCAAATGGATTGACACTGTTCGCTGCCAATGAAAGCCTGAGATTACGAGGTTCTTATTTAAAGTGTGGCCATTTTTCCTCCATGTCCCTCAATGCAGAACCATCCACAAGCATTCGAAGAATGCCATCTCTATTTCTATTCTGTGCATGGTAATCCATAAATTGCGCTAAGCTTTCACACCTAAATAATCGTTGCATATGTGGAATAATGGGAATATAATGAAGAACCTTACGAGACACCTTTTTTGTTAGTTGATATGTTCGATATCTACTGATATGACATTTTGGGCATTCTGTTGCAAATTCATGTTGTTTATGATATATAATATGATCATTGGGGCATGCATCTATTGCTTGATACTCCATTCCAATATATTTCATAATGGTAGATAAATCTTGGTATGAGCGAGGTAAAATATTTGATGGTGATAACGAAAATTCACCTGTCAATCTACAACAATTTTTTTTTGTTAATATAAAGAATATTAAGTACATATTTCATCCTTTATTTACTAGTGATGAACTAACAACAAAAATAGATGAAAAAAGATGACATATATAACATACCTTAACATCCGTGAGATTGCTATGTTGGATAAACCATTCATTACCTTCAAGTTCACCAACAACAATACAACAGAGAGAAGAGTTGTTTGGGAGCCTTCATAAAGGGGTCCATATGCCTTCTCAAGTATAGGTAAATCATCAACATCATCAAAGTCATCTCAATCATCATGATCAGCTACACCACTAAATGTGTCATGGATCAATGCATTTTTACCATCATCTTCAACTGTGTTTTCTGGTGCATAATCATCTTCTTCCATAAGATCATTAACTTCATCTTTGATATTCACAGCTCCATGTTCCTCCGCCTACAAAAACACATTCTTCGGGCCGTGATAATCCATATCATGTGCCCTAGGGCGCCCCACCTTTATAATAATGATTGACATAAATAAACCATGATCATGATCAAGTGATTTTTTTATATATATATAAAATGTTAAAACAATATAAACATTTACAAATTCAATCAATATAAATACATATAATGAATAAGTTACCAATGGACGATAATCATGCCCCCCTTCAATGTGACCATGCTGCCTACAATGTTTCTCAACAGTTGTGATTAAAAGTCTTCTCGTCTTTAAGCCCTTGCAATTATTGCAAGGACAATAACATTTCCCACCACCCTTTCTTTTCAATCTAGCCCACAATCTAGCAAGTGTCTCTTCATTTTGTTCTGCACTAATATTATATGACATGATTTTTCTTTACCAAGCTTGAATATTTAGATCTTCAAAAAATATCAAACTCACACTCCAATAATTTTTAATCATAGACAGGTAACAAAATCTAATAATTCTAATATTTTGCACCAAAAAAATTTGGCCTATAACCTCCACAAATTGTCACAAGTATAGCAAATTCGTAGGTATAGAAAAACATTGTTGCAAGTATAGATAAATTGTCAAACTCACTTTTATTTATTAAAAAACATTCATCGGAACCTCGGCGAACGCTAACCATATACCCGTCGCCCACAAATTAAGGAGGCTAACCATATGTCGGCCCACAAATTGATGGAAGGGGATGGTTGACTTTAAGTGTATGCCGAAATAGCGACGAAAATCACAGTGTCGCAATTTTGACGAACGTTGGGCATAATTTTTTTTTTTTTGAAAATTTCACATTAAATACATAGTTACCCGATGATACATCTAATTATACATCTTTCGTCGAAAATTTTCATCGTATTTTGCAGTCAAATGAGTTAGTGATAAAACTTTGGATATATATGAGCTTTTGATGTTTTATTATTTGTCTTAATGCGTTTAAATATTAAATGACAATGTGATTAATTAAATAACCTTCACAAGATTACTTAATTAATGTCTTCATGATTTAACAAAGCTTATGTGATCTAATTAAAACTTATTGCAGTTTGTTTTATATATGACATGATGATGAAGTATGTTATGCTAAATTAAATGTATTAATGATCTAACTTATAATAACACACAAGATGAATGGGAATAGTATGAAACCTAAAGTAATTATAAAAATAAATTAAATAATCACTTTAGTGTTCAAAACATACACATATTTTATTTGTCAAGAACGAAGCAATGCGAAAGCCTATAGGATATGACCCAATAGCTTTAACAACATTGCTTTATCATTCATGCTATTCAAAGTGGTTAGACATAATACTGGCACAAATGCACGACATTGATAGGTTCCTTAAGGGGTGTGCCATCTAGTTCTGTTAACATGTAGGCACCAAACCCAAAAGTTTTGTCAACAATGTATGGCCCTAACTAATTAGAATTGAATTTGTCTCTTTCATTTGAGTCGGCATTGACGTTACGTTGATTAGCAGATAGAACTAAGTCACCCTTTTGGAATGATTGAGGGATAACATTGCGATTATAATGATGATGTTTCCTTTGAAAATAAGCTTGAAGATGTTCAAGAGCGTTAATGCGCTATTCATCAAGCATCTCAAGCTGGCGTAATCTTTGTTTGTGATAGTGTGTATCATCAACAAGTCCTTGAAGATAAATTCTTAGTGTAGGAGTTTCTAATTCCAAGGGCATTATTACTTCACTACCATAAACCAAATTATAAGGTGTGGTCCTTGTGGAAGATCGAACACTTGTACGATAAGCCCAAAGCACATAATGTAATTGAGCGCCGGTCCCTATGATTTTTATTAACAATTTTCTTCAAAATTTGTTCAAGAAATTTATTAGTTGATTTAGCTTGACCATTCGATTGCAAGTAATAAGGTTTTGAAAAATGATGTTGGATATGAAAGGTCTCCAAAAATTTCTTCACATCATTATTCTTAAATGGTGTACTATTATTAGATACTAATGCGGAAGGGAGTCCAAAGCAAGCAATAATGTGTTCTAGGATGAAACGACATATTATCTCAGCTATTGTAGATCGAAGAGGAATGGACTCTATCCATTTTGTGAAATAATCAGTTGTAGTGATGATAAAGGTATTTCCAGCAGAAGAAGGGGGTGAAATTTTCCTATAATGTCTAATCCCCAAACTGTAAAGGGTCATATCGGAAGTTGAGTTTGAATTTCACAACAAGAGCATGATGCAAATTGCTATGTTCCTAACATTTATGACATTTTCGAACATAATCAAAGCAATCACGTTCCATGTTGTGCCAGTAATACCCAATACAGATAAGTTTTTGAACCAATGTTTTCCCTCCAAAATGCCCACCGCAGACACCTTCATGGGCTTGGTGAAGTGCTAGAGGTATCTCAGATTTGTTTAAGCATCAAAGTAAGATACCATTGAATGACCTTTGATATAGCACATCAACGAGGATTATATATTTAGATGTAAGCTTTCATAAAGGAGCACAAAGGTTTTTGGCTGTTGGCTCAGGAAAGGTACCACTTTTCAAATAGTTGAATATGGTATCATACCATTCACTCAAGTTTTCCTCATTTTTCATTAAAACCTCTTTCGTTTTTGTGTTGATTGAAGGTTTCATGATAGGGTGAATAGTGAATGTGAAATTTTTTGAAGGATCTTGAGGGGATGTAAGAGAGTCCACACTTTCCATTGCATACACAAGTCGATTATCTTTTCATGGGATGTTATCAATGGTAAATGTCTAAAACTTCTCTAGCAAGTACATGATAAGATCCTTGTATTTGGATAATTTGTCATGCTTGGATTGATATGTTCCATTTATTTGTTTAATTACTAATTGCAAGTCACCAAATATCTTAATATCTTTGACACCCATGATTAAAGAAGCACACAACCCAACCCAACAATTAGTGCCTCATACTCAGCTGTGTTATTGGTACATAGGAAATTCAATTGATACGACAAGGGAATAGGCTTTCCTATAGGTGGGATCAATATAACCCCAACACCAGAGCTTTTTCTACACTTAGATCCATCAAAATTTAATTCCCATGTTTTAGCTTCTATTGTCAACACATTATCATTAGGAAAAGAGTCATTGATAGGTAACGCTAGAGGAGAAGGAGCGTCAGCTAAGTGGTTGGTCAAGGCTTGAACTTTGATTGCTTTTTGTGAAACAAACTTAAGGTCAAACTTGGTCAACAACATTACCCATTTAGCTAGACGTCTTGATAAGTCTGTTTTATTAAAAAGATGTTCGAGAGGATCAAATTTTTTCATGACTTGTATTTCAACATTTAGTAAATAGTGTCACAACATACTAGTAGCGAATACAAGAGCCAAACATTGTTTTTCAATTGGTATATATCACATTTCATAATCGATTAAAGTTCGACTAATGTAATAAACAAGATGTTCTTTTCCATTGCCATCTTGTTGAGCCAACAATGTTGCAAGAGCATGGGCTGATGTGACTATGTAAAGGATGAATGGTTTGTTTGGCACAACAGGTTGTAAAACAAGTGGAGTTGCAAGGTATTCCTTCAAAATCTCAAGGCCTATTTACAATCCTCATTCCAATCAAAATGCACATCCTTCTTGAGGAGATGTGTGAAAGGTAATGCTCGATCAACTAAGGAGGCAAAAAAATGACGGATGGCTTGAATTCGTCCTCGTAACGTGTGCAATTGAGAAATGTTCCTAGGAGGTGGCATGTTTATGATAGCATCAATTTTCTTTGTGTCCACCTCAATGCCTCTGTGAGATATGATAAAACCTAAAAAAATTCCACTATCTATGCCAAAGACACACTTTTTTGAATTTAAGCACATGTTGTATTATGCATTCGTTCAAAGATTTGTCGAAGAATATTCACATTGTCTTGTCTTGTTAGGGATTTGGCAAGGATGTCATCAACATAATATTCCAAGATTTTGTGTATGTAATCATGAAATAGTAATGTCATTGCTTGTTGATAAGTTGCGCCTAAATTCTTTAATCCAAAAGGCATCATAACCCAACAAAACGTTCCCCAAACGGTTGTGAATGTTGTCTTGTATTGATCTTGTGGGTTGATGAAGATTTGATTATAACCAAAAAATCCATCTATGAATGACAACAAAGCATGTCTAGCAATTGAATCCACAATCATGTCAATATTAGGAAGGGGAAAATCATCCTTTAAAGAGGCTTTATTCAAGTCACAAAAATCCGTACATATCCTAGTACAATTATTAGGTTTAGCAATTGCGACAATGTTTGAGATCCAAGGAGAATAATCAATAGTTTGAATGAAACCTACGTCAAGGAGTTTTTCAAGTTCTCCTTTAACATGCAAGGCTATCTTAGGGTTCATTTTGCGTATCTTTTGTCGAACAGGTTTAACATTTTCAACAAGAACAATGTTATGTGTTATTATCTTCGGGTCTATTCCTAGCATATCTGAATATTTCCAAGAATTTTTTTTAGGAAAATCATGAAGCAAGGTTGTAGTATCCTCTTGTTCTTCATCATTAAGACACTTCCCAATCGTAATAACCTTTTCTTTATCATCTATGTCCATTGGTATATCAATTGTATCTCCTAAGGGGAATGCATTAGACTTAGGAAATTCAGGAGTATATAGTTCCATGCTTATGTTTGTCTCATTAGTATCAATACCTTTTTGCGTGGTACTTATCATAGCATAGGTAACTTTTCTCTTGGAAGAAGATGGCTTATTAGAAGCACCTAACATTTGTTTCAAAGATTCATCACTTTCAACATACTCCCATGACAGTGGTGAATCCATATCAAGGAACTCAAGATGTTTTAGTGTAAGATTGATTCTTGGTTTACATGTGATGGTGTTGATATTAAGCAATGGGAATTGAGTTGCTTTTGTTATCTTAGAAAAAGAATACCCCAAACTAGTCTTTGTCTCTTGTGTATTGGGTTCTATAGGGACACAAATTCCTTGTTCATGTTTTCCACATCCTTTACCATTGTATCCCAATTGTTTCATAAGCTCATAACCTCGTCCATAAAGTTTTTCCATTTCCTTTGGATTGGGTGGTTGTTGATAATCAATCTCATCAAAATTTGTTGTGTACATTGTATTCTCTTCCAAAGGAGATGAGATAGATGTTGGGGAGGATTCTTTCGAATTCTGGGTTGACATAACTGTTGGTTGTTCAAGTTTTTCATCCTCTTTTCGCGTGATTATGTATTGATCCATAAATGAAGGTGTGAATTCTAGTGTACCTCAATTGTCACCTAGTAATTTAGAAACTGATTCTTCTTCTTGTTTATTGGTCTCAAGAGGTTCTATGTGAGATGTTGGAATTAAAGTGTTCAAAGAACTTGTTCCTTTTGCAAGTTGTAAGCAACTTTCAGGATTGGGGTCTATTTCAACTTCATAAACTTTGTCATTATAGACATATTTCATTATTCGATGAAGGGTCAAAGGCACCGCATGCATCTCATGAACCCATGGCCTTACCAAAAGAAGATTGTATACAAGATAATTGGGAATGACATGAATAGGAGTTTGCAAGGTAGCCACTCCAGCTGTGATAGGTAAAGTAATTACAAGTGGTTGCTTTGTAATATTGTCAAATCCTCTAATAGATAAGGAATCAAGTTTGATTTGTGATTTATCCACACATAATCATTCAAGGAGCTTTACACTGCACACATTAAGGGAAGAGCCATTATCAATAAGGGTTATTTTGATGCTTATTGTATTGTATTGAGAAATTATCATAAAGGCCTCATTTTGCTTCCTTAATTCTAATGAAGGGAGCTCATGTTGATGAAAGGTAATGCCCACATTAACTGCATTCATCCCTTGTATAAGAGTTGCCACATCATTTGCATTTGTACCAGGAGGAATCACTATTTGTTGCAATGTTGTTTGGAGCATAGAGTGATAGTTTGGTGAATTCTGAAGGTCCCAAAGGGATATCTTTGCGGGAGTGCTCTTAAGTTGCTCAACAAGATTATACTCTCTTAATCAAGGAGCACTAGGAAATATAGAATTGGGAAAAGGTAAGGAGGTTGGGGTTGGTTTCGGTGGTTGTGGGTTATTTCTAGTGTAATGTGTGTGTGCAACAACATCATGCTTAGGTGGGTAAAGGGTAAACTCAGGTTTAGGTGGAGGTGGAGATTTATGTGAAGGTGGGTAAAGGAAAAGTTGAGATTGAATTACATTAACATTTTTTATTTTAGGTTGCTCACAACAAACCTTAGTGGATAGATTTTGTGAGATGAAGTCCTCAAGGGCTTCATCTAACATATCAAAGTCTTCACTACTAAAAGGTTTGGAAGATAAGTTATCGTTGGTTGGTTTGGGTTTGTCATTGCAAGCCTTAGTGGAAGAACTTAGAGAGAGGAAGCCCTATAGAGCTTCATCTAACTTATCCAAGTCATCACTACTAAAAGGTTTGGATGATATAGTTTTCCTAAAGTGAAGAATTGTTTTGATTGTTGAACGTTTTTGTTTGCATTTTCTGATGAATATGATCTAAATGAACTAGGAACTAATGTTGAAAAGGAAAATTGCAAAAATCTAATGCTATCCAGAATTGTCATTAAAGTAAATAATGCTAATGCTAATGATTTGAATGTAACAGTAAGTAACTGAACAAAAATAGAAAAGTAATTGAAACAAATAGTAATTGCAGAAATTGGAAACAAAATGCTAGAAACATTGATGCAAAATGTGTACTGGGACTAAGTCGCCTAGGGTGGCGAATTAGTCCTAGTAGGGGAATTTTTGAAGTTTTTTTGAATTTTCTGATGGATATTGATGTGTTTTGTACTGTAGCATGCAAATCTAAAGCTCAAATACATAATTTTATTATTTGTCAAAGAAATGAAATGCAATAATGCAAGCTTAAATGAGCCTTTCACTAATGAAATTTTTAAAAACCCTAGAATGCAAAACAATGCAAAACCTAATGCAATGTTGATGCAAGTTAAACCTAGGATGAAAATTCACTTGAAATTAGAAAGAAAATGTTCAAAAGTTGGGTTCACCAAAATGTAAACAAAGATTTTGGCACCCAAATGCTTTCTTGCACTTCTAGGATTTCTCACTTAAAAGGAGAAAGATGGGCTAAAATGCAATGTGAACA
Organism: Sequoia sempervirens; assembly: GCA_007258455.2. NCBI lineage: Eukaryota > Viridiplantae > Streptophyta > Pinopsida > Cupressales > Cupressaceae > Sequoia > Sequoia sempervirens. Next base: position 29,669 of record VDFB02320554.1, on the reverse strand, counting down.
TTCAAAATCAATGCAAGGATGGATGCAATATGCATAAATGCAACAAACTAAAAAAGAAAGATGATTATTAATGTAAAACCTAAGATATGCAAATTGTTTGTAAACACATTGTGATATGTAGAATAATAAAATGAATGCAATAAAGAACAAAATAAAGATGATGAACAAAAACTGTGCACCTAGAAATTGATGAAGGACAAAATGATGATTGCAAATGCCTCATAAATTATGGAAAACTTGACTTTTTAGCCTATTGGGACACTTACGCGAAGCTGGGCGACTTAGTCCCAGATCAAGTAAACTGCCCATAAATTTGTTTCTGCCAAAAGGGTATCTAGAACTGTTAAAAATTATGAAAAACTAGTGCAGTGGGACTAAGTCACCACTATTGGTGACTTAGTCCACTTAGGATTTTTTGCAAATCTGAAAGTGGAAATGGAAGCCCATAGTTTGCACTCTACCTTTTTACAGAGAGCCAGATCCAAATCTGCAAAAATACCTACAAAACAGAGTATAAATTGATTTCTAATGGGGGGTTTTCCTTGGTCAAATCCCTAGTTGGTATTTAAACCTTGAAAGAGATAAAATCCACATAAAACCCTAGCCCTAAGTGTGTCTAAGACTAGGAAGTCTAAAAATAAGATGCAACCCTATTCTAAAGTACAAGAATAAGATGCATAAATGGATTTAGAACAATGCAAGACTCATCCTAAGAGACACTAAATCACATTAGAATGAATCTTAATGACATGCAGACCTTCCTTAGGTTGAAGATAGAGAGAAAATGGAAGATGGAATCACTTTGAAAATAAGTCCTTAGGCTTGATTTGATGGCTAGTTGCATCTACTCAACCTAGATTTCTCCATGATTCTCCATAGGCATCCATGATCAACCCTTTGCAATGTAAGATATTGGAAAAAAATTGAGCTTGAAGACCTGCAAAAACCCTAGCTTGCTACCCTAAAGCTTCAACTTTGTTGTAGATAGACTAATGAAACTTCTTGTGAAAGATATTTGACTCTTGATTCTTGAATTTGTTTGATGAAAATGACTTAATGTTTTGAAAAATGACCTAAACAACATGTATTTATAGGCATTAACACTGAATTATTTATTATTTTAACTTCACAGGCCGACATCCTTTAATAATTTGAATTAAGTCGATGATTTTCCCACTCAAAAGTGAAAAATACCTCAAAAGGGACTAAGTCGCCACCCTGGGTGACTTAGTCCCACTAGGGATTTTTGAGGTGGGTTTCATGAAGTTTGAGTGATTTGAATGTTGCTTATTAGGATTTGTATGATTTTTGAGTGGAATAGGCCTTAAAGGCCAAAATAATGACCATCAAGGGTCTATAAATGTAGTTTTTAAGGGGTGATTGATGCAAGGGTGTCTAAAATAGGACCAAATTAGGCCATAGATTATACTTTCTACAAAGGAGTACAATTTCTGTATCCACAAATCCGAAAGGTAATACATTATAGGAAAATTTTCCCCATGGGCAGGTAAAATTAGTTTTTCCTTGGTCTTCCGGGGCAATACAGATTTGGTTATAACCCATTGAATCCATCAAGAAAAGAGAAGAACTTCTTCCCAACTAGGGTGTCTAAAACTTGGTCAATGAAAAGAAGTGGAAAATGGTCTTTCTTAGTGGCCTTGTTAAGGGCCCTATAATCAACACATATTCGCCATTTTCCATTGTTTTTGGAACTACTACAAGTGAGGACACCCATTGGCTATCTGATATCAGATAAATAAATCTTACATTGAGCAACTTCTGAAGTTCTTCCTTAACTATTCTTGTAAGACTAGGTTTAACCTTCTTTGGGGTTGTCGCATAGGTCAACTCCCTTCTTCTATATAGATATGGTGTGTACAGGTAGTGGGATGAATACCTCTCATGTCTTGGTAATCCCACACAAAGGATTCTTTATGTGCACACAACATCTCAATTAGTTCTTTTAATTGGGAGGCATTCAAATTAGGATTGATGTTAAGTGTTTTACCAGGCAGGATTTCAGTAACTTGGGACTATATAGAGGTATCTACAACAAGTAGTTTTGAGTTAGACGAAGATGGGTAAGAATTCCTAGCTATAAAAAATGGACTGTATATACAAGTATGTGACAATAATTGATGCAGAGTAATAAAATGTTGAATAGACTGTGAGCTACTAACTAATGAAAAACTTCCAAATGGGAAATTATCACTTATGCCCGTAGGAAAAATCATTGTCTCAAGAACATTATCAACCAATTAATAATTTTGCAAAAAAAATTAATAATAGTGTCTTCTGAAATATCTTCATATGCCCTACTTTGATCTATTGTCAAAACGGGTAAAGACTCTTCAAAATCATTGTCGATCCATAATGGATCCTTTGTTTCCAACAATGGCTGAGCTAGAGGGTACAATGTTAATTGCTTCATTTGTCCCCCATGTGAGATCACCATGTTTCCAGACCTACAATTAATGAAAGCATTAGCAGTAGCTAACCAAGGTCTACCTAGAATTAAGGGGTATACCCCTAGCTTAATCTTTGGTTGCAAAATCATGAAATTTGTTAGATATTCCCAAGATTCAATAGAAATAATGATATCTTCTATCATACCTTCTAGTTTTACGAGGGAGCAATCATCCATTTTCAAGACCATTGGAGTAGGTCTAAGTCCTTGAAGGGCCAACCTCTCCTTAGTCTCGTTAATCATTACATTTATAGCTGCTCCTAAATCCACAAGTGTATTTGGAATGATTACATCACCAATACATACCTTAATCATTGGACTTCTTGGGTATGCATACTTAGGAACAAATATTCTTCCCAACATCAAGTCTGTGAGTTGTCCAATGACTTGGATTGTCTTGGGGTCATGCTTCTTCTATTGTTTCCTCCCATAGAGTTCCTTGACTGCTTTAGTGTACACCAGAACATCTCGAATAGCCTGCAATAAAGGAATTTTAATGTTAATGTTACGTAATTCATTCATAAAATCAAAATCAGGTTGAGATGTTTCCTGTTGTTTTGGTTGCTCTAGCAACCTATTTGGAAATGGAGGCTTTGGTTGCTCTTCTTTTGGCTCAGCTGGAGAATCTTCAACCCTCATTATGGGCTTAATCTTTGGTTGCAAAATCATGAAATCTGTTGGATACTCCCAAGATTCAATAGAAATAATGATATCTTCTATCATACCTTTTGGTTTTATGAGGGAGCGATCAGCCATTTGCAAGACCGTTGGAGTAGTTCTAAGTCCTTGAAGGGCTAGCCTCTCCTTAGTCTGGTTAGTCATTACATTTATAGCTACCCCTAAATCCACAAGTGTATTTGGAATGATTACATCACCAATACATACCTTAATCATTGGACTTCCTGGATCTACATACTTAGGGACATAAATTCTCCCTAGCATCAAGTTTGGAAGTTGTCTAATGACTTGGATTATCTTGAGGTCTTGCTTCTTCTATTGTTTCCTCTCCACGAGTTCATGGGCACTTTGGTGTACACGGGAGACATCTTGAATAGCGGCAGCCGGGGCCTAATGTTGGCATTGTGTTCATTCATAAAATTAAAATCAAGTTGAGATGTTTCCTGCTGTTTTGGTCGCTCTTGCAACCTATCTAGAAATGGAGGCTTTGGTTGCTCTTCCTCTGGTTTAGTTGGAGAATCTTTGACTTCTGTGATGGTTGGCCCTTGGAGGTTCTTCCTTTACCTTAGGTGTACACCATTGATCTTTAATTTATTGATAGGGTAAGTTGGCAATCTTGCCACTTCATTATTATAGACTGGTTGTGCCACCTTATTATTGGGATTTGGTGATGGTTGTGTGGGTATTGGTGTGGATTTTGGAGGTTGAGTTGAGCTAGATGGTTGATTAGATGGTGGGATAGGTGGCAAGAGTTTCTGGGATTGTTATATGGATTTATTGTTGGAGGTGGTGGATACAGAGGGAACAATTGATATTGTGGGTAAGTGGTGTTGGTGCTCGCCATGCTTGCCATGATTGTGGAGCAGGTGGGTATTGTTGTGACCACTGGGGGTAGTATGGAGGTTTTTGCCAACCTCCATACCTTCCCATGAAAATAGGTGTTATTGTTTGTATAGGGGCTTGCCTAAGTCAAACCTTGTTTTGATATTTCTACCTCCACATAGAATGATTGATGATGATCAAGAGGGCATGCCCTAGGCTGGACAAAGGGAAAAATAATAATAATTGAGTGAAATGATAAAATGATAAATGCCAATGTTACTTTGATGTGAAACCCTTGATGAAGTGATGTCTCACAAGTTGTCACAAAATTTTATTGTTGGATGTCTTGGATGCTTGATAGACCTTAAAAGGGTTAGCTCATAAAACATAATAGGTTGTTGCAACTAGCATGTAGAGGACAACTCAATACATCTTCATGATTTGGCATGATTGATCATAATAGCTTCGTGAACACAATTGCTTCCTTGATCTTGATGACTTGAAAGCTTGAACTTGACCAAGGAAAGTGTTGTAACGATGCTGGTAAAATGCTTGATAATTCTGCTCTTGGCTGCCCTTGACTAATTTTAGGACACTTGATTTGCTCAATTGAAGTGTTAGTTCTTATTAGAATTAAAATGGTGAAAATACTTTGTATTTATATGCAATTCTTCTAATTTTCGAAAAACCAAATGCCAATAGCTGACAATTGAAATTGAAAATTCAAATAATAGATTACCGACATTGACATATTCAAATTTGGAGCCAAAAAGGTTGGTCTAGGGTGTAGGGCACCCTAGACTAGATTCCTACTTTTTAGAAATCAAAAGTGTTGAAGGAAAATATTAAATGCATAGTTTGATTTTCCAATAATGTTTATAAAAATGGGTAATTCCAAGAACATAAGGGGGAGCAAAATCTAGTGTGAAAATATCAAGCGTGACAATTTTCGATGCTACAATAATACATATACCCACATATTTATGAATATATATGAATATTCATACAATTATATATTGATATTTATATATGCATGCATGGACATATAAGCAAAGAACAAAGTCCAATCCATAGTAATCATAAATAAAAACAATAAGGGTAAGAGAAGCATCAATAGAAGGGGGATCATAGTCATCAAATTCACCCCATACATCAGAGTGGATTTAAACCATCATCAATAAGATTCAAGGCTTTAAGACCATCTTCCTCATTTTGAGTGTCTATAGGTTGTTGAGCATGAACAAGGGAAATTGTCAGCTCCAAGTGAAGGAGTTTTCCAAAATATAGCTAGCCAAGAGCACCATGCCCATGGGAAAAGGCCAAAGGTGGTTGAGAGGGTTGAGACCATCCATAGGCAACACAATCCCTAAAACCTTGAGATTAGGATCTACAATCTCATTTGGTAGATTGACCATGACCATGCTTGTGCCCACAAGGTGGGAAGGAAGTATGGGTTGGGGGACTAGCAATCATACAAAGCATTACCCTAGTGGTTAAGAAGCTTCTATGGATGTGCATATTCCATACAACTTTGTAATCTTGTACCTAGATTTGTATAAGCACAGTAGAGTAAATCATAACTTTAATATATAAAGAAAGAGATCATCAATTGAAAAACTAGAAAATAGAGTTGAATTTCTATCTTTCCAACTATTGAAGAGAATTTCAACCTTTAAAACACATCAAATCTAGACAAATTTGAATGGAAGGCGAGCCAATCACCCATCTTCTTTTAATTTTTATATTAATATGTATTTGAATATATATTCTATTTATTGTAAAACATATGTATATGCATGTATACATATTTTATATATACCTTATTTATCAAAACAAATAAAAGACAAATTAATACTTGTAGACAATCAAAAGGAGGATGATGGTCTTGTTGGCTTGAAGCTTATTAATGATGGTACTATCCCCACTAATAAATGAGGTAAATTTAATGACTATGATCTACCCTTACTGGTTTTATTTATGTTTACTATTGATTGAACTTTGCTCTTTCTTTATTTTCATCTCTTGTTTAGACTTCATCATGTCTAGACTTTGAGTATACCTTTCTACTACCTACTTTTTTAATAAATAGTATATCATTATCTTTTTAACGAAGAAAAAGTAATATATTTTATTTATCAAAAAAAATTAAAGAAAATTTAATTTATAATTAATATAAAAATCTAAAATAATCTATTAAAATAGATTCTAAAGTTGTGATAAAATCATATCGGTAACTAAAAAATCTTTTAAATATTATTCACATAAATGGTGTAGTTGATTTTGAGTTTTTTACTCAAATTTAAGTAAGCTAATTATTTAAGGATAACAAAAATAGGAGTAAATACACATATGAGATGGATTTATTAAACACTTCCATAACCTTATAGTTAATCATACCTTAAAATTCATGTGAACATTACACGTAACTAAGGTAAGGAATAGTGTGATTTCATTTCAAATTCTTTGAGAAAAAAAGGATTCATTCCAAATTCTTTTGGGAAGAAATGGATTCATTCCAAGTTCGTTGGAACTACATCCATTGATTGGATGGCAGTGGAGTAAGAACATTTGGGATAATTGCTATACTCCTCCAAGTTTCAGGGACGGGGAGTCACTGTCAGATGTAAAGACGAGGGGTACCAGGGTAGGGGACAAGTCCCGGAGCAGTGGATAATTGTCCTCTTTCAAATTTGATTTTTTTAATCATGGATATTTACACACTATATGCCAAACTTGGTTTGGGTACTCATAAAGAAGAAAAGGATCTGATGCGCGCCTGATAGGATTTGAACCTACGACTTTCTGTTTCGGAAATAGACGCTCCATCCGCTGAGCTACAAGCGCCTTTCCTTTACTTTTGTCATCTGATAAAAGTCTCATTACAGTAACAGTTGGTTAAAGCTGTTCACACGTAATATTTGGAAGGGAGGTATATGCCATATTGTACTGCACGCTGCAGGCTGTTTAACACTTAACCATTTGTTATGGTGGACTCTTTTCAACCTTATTAAACACCCAAAATAATTCTTAACAGAATTGTTTTTTTTGCAGTTTGTAATCATCAAACTAAAATGGACCAAGTCTTTTGCTGACATGAATTCAGTTTTTTTAATCCATATAATATTTTTTAAAAGTTTTTTTAGGACATTAGAAATAATTTTTTTTAATAAAATATAATTGTGATTTAATTATTCAATAACATATATGTCTTAAATCAAGTGGTCACGAGGTTAGTCTCCCCACCGTCCCTGGTACTCGAGGGCATATCGCGGGCCACCAGTCACGTGAAAAAAGTTTCCCAGGCGCACTGCAGTTTATATTAAAAATTGACTAAGATTATTTAGTATAGATTATTTATTTGAATTAAATTGAATTAAATTATTTTTATAAAAAAAATATTTATTGAATTAAAATATTTTACATTATAAAGTAAGATAGTAATCATATTCTAATTAATTTATTATATATTATTTTATATTATATAAATTGTTTAATATTATAATTTAATTAAAATATATAAGTTTTTTATCACCTTTAGAATTGGATCAAAAGTAAAAGTAAAACAAAAAATTAACTCCATAGAAAGTATCTAAGCTTGTTAAAGCCCCTTGCTGCACGTATTATAAATATTTTGATAACACAAGAAATTTTTTGTTTAAAGAATAGTTGGTTTAAAGTCTTATCATTTTGTGTAAAATAAAAACTTAAAAGTGAGCATGTATTCCTCAATATTATAAGAGAATGGAGAAAACAATAAAACAATCCATAAACAACAATACCATCATTTGATACAAATCAATGTTTTCAAAAAATATATTTTGCTCTATATTATATAGTTAATGGGCCTTTCTGTGTGATAGTTAAAATGGATGGCCACTTCTAAAATGTGTAAACCTAAAAGAAAATTGTTAAAAATCATGTGCAGTTTGATCTAATCCATTGCTTCCCCATACATGAAGCAAGAAACTTTTTCCTAAAATACAATAAGCCAAGAGATATCATTCTTAAGAATATGCGTGAATTTGAGTCAAATTTATAAAAACTCATTTGCACAAATAAACATGGATTATTGTGATTGAGACTTTTAAATTTTTCTTTTTTGCTATCACATTAGAAAATATGCACAAATCCTCTAATTTTATATGTCCTCATTAATATTTATTTATGCTTAACTTTGAATTTGAGATTATTTCGAAATGTGCAGATTTTTTTTTTCCATATATTTTATATTAATATATAATATAAAATATTTTACTCAAAGTTCAAATAAATGTAGTGTATTATTGATTATTTTCAAAAGGTAGAAATTTTGACTTAAAAATAAAAACTTTTTAAAAAATGAATGGATAATATAAACTTAATATAATTACATGAATATAATAGAATATAATATGTTATAATAATATTAATATAATATAGTGTAATTTTACTAATATAAGATGATATAGTATAATGTACTAAATAATATAAATTAATATAATATAATATTATGTGTTGGAGATCTTTAGACAAAACTTGACAACCATGTTTTGTTAAAACAAAACATTAATGCACATGTTTTATGTTAGAGTCCAAAATGAATTGTTTTTGTAATTATAGCTAGCATATTGAATTTTTTGGGTATGCGATCTTAAAAAATTAGTAAAATTCTATCATAAAATAATGAAGACTTCCACATATACAATCAATCAAGTAAATACACAAGATTAATGGAAAATTTGTTTCCTTCCTTTTAAGTGAAATGAAAATTTGATAATGTGCTTAGCTTATTATATAAATAGAATTTTGTTAGTTTTGAGCCTTTTTTTAACGATTTCATAGGTCAATTAAATTTGGGATACATAATTGAAGAATGTACCTTATAAGTTAAATAACTAATGGTCAAACCTAAAAATTTGAATGAATAAAGGGAAAACTACATTTAATCTTAATTGGACCTATGTAAGAAATATTTTCATGTAGTCAAGTCAATCATCATAACGAAACCTATGGTTCATCATCTTAACAATAATGTTGATGTCAAGGGGCCCCTTTTCTCCAATTCCATGTGAGAATGAGGCGAGGTGGCACAAAGAGCAAGCCTAGGTAGGCCCAAGCACCAACATTTTGATTTGAGAATCTTACAAGACATACCATGTATTCATTGCATGATGGATTTATATACCATAAATGGTTGGTGAATGATTATATGGTGATTTGAATAGTAAAATTTTGATGCATAGATCATAATATTCAATTATATTATTAAATTTTGATACACAGACTTTGAAACATTAAAAAAATGTCTAAAAATACTTGCAAGATTAACAATAAGATAATGAGAGGAATTTGTATAAGAAATTGTAGAGGCTAAGCACATTGAAGAGTTGCAAGCATAACTTCTACTCTTCCAATACATTCATAACCTAAATCTACTTATCCCTTAGTCATTTCTTTGATCTCTTGTCATAATAACAATTGCTCATTCAGTTAAAGCATGCTAGATGCAACTAATGTAGATTATATGTTGTATATATTCTATAATGTTGTATATGGGCTACAACCATATGTAATAAAAGGTATCTAATATTTTTGAATAAAATTATAAAATGTACTTGAATCTTAACAAAAATTATAAATAATATTTTTTTACACATCTAAAGTTGTTGGCGATGGTGAGAGCGCGTGCGCTTGGTGGGAAGAGCTGTTTGAAACAGCTTTTGAAATTTCCTGAAGGCAACGATGGTGAATGCGAGAGTGAGGATGAGGACGGAGAAGGTGTTTCCCTTCCTGTTTGGCTGGGGTTTGCTATGCAGATTGTTTGTTGTGTAGAGTGTTTGGACGGTGGTGTTTCTTTGGCTGGGGTCGACGCTCCTGACCTTGGTGTGGATATTTTGGTGGTGGTTGACCAATTCCCTGTTGATGACCCTCCTCTTGTTTGGTTTTTTGGTAAGGATGTGGTGTTGCTTGGGTTCTTTTGGCCCAAGAGCTTGGTTTCGAGATCCTCCTGGTGGATGTCACTGCTCTACCATGTGGGTTTTACAGTTGTTGAGGTTTCCTGTGAGTGGCTTGCTACTCCTCTCCCCATGAGCACTTCTCCTGTGCTCGGGGATGTGTTTTTCTATTTGGTTGGGACTCCCTTTGTGTCCTCTATGGATCTCTAGCCCTGGCTGGTGGAGATCCTTGCTTGCTCATGTATCTCTGTGGGTTTGGACATTTCTTTGGCAGATTTGTCTGTTGTGGTCATTCGGTCTAGTGTTTCACTAGCTGTGGCTCTGACATCCTTTGTGTTGGGGGTTTCTACTCATGGCCCTGTGTGGGGTTTGTGGTGGGGGATCTTAATTGCCTCAAAAGTGCCTTTGTGGCCTTGTTTGGAGGTTGTTGAAGCTAGTTTGTTTGCTGGGTCTGTTTTGGTTCAGAGCCTTGTTTCTTCATACAGTGATGAAGATCATTTTCCTCTTCTCGTTGTGGCTTTGGGGCAGATATTTACCTTGGCCTTTAATGGAATTGGTGTTGGCTTGGGCTTCCATTGGCAGTGCGGGTCTTTGTGGGTTGTGGTGCGTGCGAGGATTGGTCCTAGTGACGCTCTTGTCATTCAGTTGTGGCGGGGTATTTGGATGAGTGCTTACTTTGGTTCGGTTTTCACTTGCTCTTGTGTTGTGTGCAAGGGTCTTGGCTACATTCGGTCCAAGGATTGTGATTGGCTGTTGACTAGTGCTAAGTTTTTGACTAGTTTTTGGTGGAAAGTTTCTCTATTGGGGGTTATGAAAGCTAAGACTTTCCATGACTATGTTTTGCTGGAAAGGAGTTGTTCGGTGGGGGCTGCCTTGGAAGCTCCTTGGGGGATCTTGTTGGCTCGAACTACCCTATTTTTTTCAGGGGTTAAGTGTTTGGTTGTTGCCCTTTCTTCTTTTCTTCATTCTCTCCTTTTAGGTCCTCAAACTTTGGCTCCTTTAGAGGTGGAGTTTTCTCCTATTTGAGGTGGAGGTTGTGGACTTGGGGAGGTGGAGCCTACTCCTATAGAGGTGGAGTGTGGTTTAGTTGATGGGGATTGTTGTTGCTGCAAGGGGTTGTTGTCTTTGGCTATGTTCTTCCTTCAAACTCTTTTATTGAGGTGGAGAGTTTTTGGGTTTCTGGAACGGTGGTTTTGGTGCTTCAACTTGTGTTTGTTCTTCTTGTCTCCTATAGAGGTGGAGATAGAGTCTACTGGTGGGTCGGCTCTCTCGAGCGGATGGAGAAAAGTCTATTGTAGTCTTGATGTTGGTGGTGTAGTGTGGCTTGGTTGTTTCAAGCAATCTTTTGGGCCTACAATGTGTGGGTTGTTTCTTATTCTCTATAGGACTGGTTTTTGTCCTAAGTGCTTGGTTACTCTTGATTGTTGTGCAAAGGTTGGGTTGTTTGTTGGTGTTTGTCTTAGGACTGCTGTTGGTTCTGATTACTTTGTCTCTCCTGGTCTCTGTTGACCGGGTGTTGTTAGTGTTCTACTGTATTGTTGCGGGTTCATTGCTGGTTCTTTTTGTTTTTGTTGTTTGGTGTGTCTTAGCTCTGTTTAAGGTTCTTGGTCCTTGCATGATCCAGGTGGATCTTTTGAACTTGAAAATTGAAGTGTTCTAATTTCTCTTAGAAGTAGTGTCATTTCATAGAGCACATAATTTTGAATCCGGCGCAACTTGAACGGGCGAAAAAGGAGTCTGTTTGTGCAAGATATCGCCGGTCAAAGTTTGGTCAAAGGCTGGTCAACTCAGCTATCAGGGACGAGGAAAAAAGGTGGAAAATTCATCGTCACCAAATTGGTTAAAGTTGGGCTCATCGCAAAGGTCTCATTTTCACGATTCCAACGGCGTTCGTTTCGTCGAAATCGGAGCTCATACGCGAGAATTACAGCCAGTCAAAGCTCATAGTTGATCAAGGTACCATGAGGTACGGTTGCTGATGTCGGCATGACGTCATCCTGCTGACTTGGTAGATGGGTCATTGTACGGATGATGATGTGGACCAATGTGGTCATGACACGTGGCAGCCGTACAAGTGACGTGGTGGTACATTCATCAGATGACGTCAGCGGAACTAACCAATCAACTATTGACACGTGGTAGGCCGAGTACGACGGATGATGTGGCAGATGCACAGTCAGTAGGTGACATGGACGGGTTCATCGAATGGCCTTCTGACACGTGGCAGTGAGTTGGCATGGTGATTGGACGGTGACTCGATGTCTTCGGCAAACCAAATGATGACAGGTGGCTTTTTGGTTGCGTGACACATGGCTCCGCCTTTCCATCACCTTGGGCTCTAGGTGAGTCATTCAAACGACTTTACTTAAAAAAAGTGTATGGCCGAAGGATTCAAACCACTGATCCATCGGCTATGAACTGAGTACCCTGGCCGTTGCGCCAAGAAATCTGCGCTCAAGTTGAATATATCAGCAGTTAGTTTTCTTGTTTGGTGGTTGCGAAACGGCTATATAAATATAGCCAGTCGGGGTTGGAACCCGCGACCGGCGAGTGTGTAAAAAGATTGCGTGTCGTATTGTATGGTGTTTAATATGTTGAAGGGCTCAGTTTTTCTTAACCGCTTGGAAAGCCCAAGATCAAACAAATAACCTATTAAAGGTTATTTATAAACAAATATTAAAACAACGAATCCCTAAAAATGAGCAAGCCCGATAATGATAGGAAAAAAGGAGGGCTCAAATTTATAAGGGGATTTCTTTTAAAAATGGGTGATTTTATAACCTTATGGTTATTACCCATATCGGGTAAATCTATTGTATAAAAAGGGGGTGTATTGGGTTGTAGAAATCATCCAATTCTTCTCAAGTCAATTCTTCACAAGCTTTTCTTTTGCAAGCCAAGTAATCTCAGGAGGAGATTTTTGAAACTTGGCAAGACTTTTCTTAGTCTTTGTAAAAGCTTTGTAAGCTTCTTGTTGTTCTTCTACAAGGACGTCTTGCCGATGTGGAAGTTAGGTTCATAGGTGGAGTCACTTTCTGGAGGCCTCTTGTAAGGTGAAAGCTGACCTCTTTTTGTAACCTGTGGCGTTTCCAAGTCTTGAAGGCAATAGATCGATTCGTTCTTTCTGGCGAATCCGGAGACGTAGCCGACTTTCGGTGAACTCCGTTATCATCTCGTTTCTATTCTTTTGTGATTTCTTGCAGTTGTTTTTTGAGCTTAGTAGATTAAAGATTTGAATTTACATGTTGGATTCATATTGATAATTAAAAGATCTTGATGTTAGATTGACTATTGTAAGTCTTTTTTGAAAATCTAACTCGTGAACTTTAACAAGCAAGTGCTTGATTCGTTTATGGATCATTGCAAAACCTTGTTTCCTATAAGGCCCATGCGACTCGTTGTGTAAAGGGTACGACGCCCTGTAAATGTTGCTTATCTTATTGAAAACAAAAATTATAAATCAACAATTATTTACTACTATCATGAGAATTTTATGTCAAGTTCCATATATTGAGATTACATTTCCTAAAAAAATTCAAACTGTAAGAATTAAGGCCATTGTAGAAATATCTATAGTTAAGAATGACCAAATAAAGCCTAAACCCCCTAATGCACCATTAGATTCAAAAAATTCTCATTTCCAATGCCTCCCCAATTTGATTGGTTTCTTTGATCCAAAAGACCTAAAAATTTCACAGTCTTGACAAAATCTGATGAAACTAGCATCATTGGATAGATCTTGCCGACACAATCCTGACACAACTTGAATCATATCAAAAGGAGGCCGGATACAAAAGTTATGCTCAGTCAAAGTTCGGTGGGACCAAGGTTTCCAAATGCAAGGCCAAAAATTGATCGTCCCCAAATTGGAAGGAAATAACACCAAGTCAAAGAGCTCGTCAAGACAATTCTGACATAGCTTGAATTGCGTCAATCGGAGTCTGTATGTGAAAGTTATGGCTAGTCAAAGTTGTGAAGAAAAAGGTTGATTGGGTACAAATGATGACATCAACATGATGATGTGGAATCATCAAAGTTTGACATGTGGCATCCGTACAAACATGTTGGCGTGGCAGATGTTGACTTGGACCAATGAGGTGACACATGGCACTAGTGGCATAATTTGACAACGTGGACTAATCAGATAGACACGTGTCTAAGCATCGATGAATAAAAGTGCCACGTGGCCCAATGAATGGATGCCACATGGCATCATTCCTTTCCACTATTTTTTTGTTTGGCTGAAAAAATTGGTTGGGTGATTCAAACCCCCAACCTCTCTCTCCTTATTTTCATGCGTCACCACTACACCACGTCGCTTTCTTGTGTCAAAAGCAGAGATCATTTCTATTTATCATTTAAATGATGTAAAATCCTATAAAAGGGTGTCAAGTGGTTTGAACCCCAACCTCCCAAATACCGCTGAGTGCGCTCCACCACTTTGCCAAGCGTGATCTTCGAGAACAAAAGTGGATGATTTTATATTTATTATGGTGAAAAACCGTGTTCAAGAGTGAAAAGGGGGTCAGGCGATTTGAACCCCTGGCCACTCTTTAACTATAATCACGCCCAACCAATACGATATGTGCATTTTTCTCAACAAACTTAGGCAAATTTATATTTTGTTATGATTTTAGACAATGGATAATCCGAAATACATGAATTAAGGGGAACCCATAATCATTAAGATAAGCCAGATTATTTAATTTTTTTGAAGATTAAGGGCTCTATTTAGTTGATATGGGAAGGATATTGTTTTACCCCTTAATTAGAAAATGAAAGTGTATATAAGGGGGAGTTTTCTATAAAGTGTATACTTGGGAATTTTAATGCATTTGAAGCTAATCCATTGGATGCAAATAAAGGAGAATGCGAAAGAGTCTTAGGTGTTGAGAGAGACTGTGAGAGGAATTGTAATTCGGGTTTGAAGCTTGGATGATGTACATGTTGAACATTCAAAATACTGAGAGGGGGGGTGAATTAGTATTCCATAAAACCACAAATAAAATCCATTTAAGCATTATCACAAATCTGATTGAATTACCAGAGGAAGACATGAAATCAAAACAAAGCATCAACACACATGAACACCATATTTTTTGTGGAAAACCCAAAATGGGAAAAACCACGGTGAAGATTAACTCACAATATAATATATCCGGATATAGAATATTATAGAACTCACTGCCATGACTTACTGTCCTTGAAAGGCTCACTACCTGAATATAAAAGAATGACTAACTGCCAGGATACAAAAGGTATGGCTCATTTCCAAATGGGTGAACTAATAAAGAATGCACCTTCCCTGTGCTTGAGTTCAGTTTCGGTGCAGCACAATGCATGAGTAACTCACTCAATTGCTCATCTATACAATTCACACATATTCATTTTCAACTTCTGCCATGTGAAATTCCTCTCTTTCTCACCACAAACACACACACATCAAGGGATGTCATACATATATACATGTGTGTCTATGTTTCTTAATTATGTCAGCCTAATTAAAGAAACCTTAATTCAAAAACTAACTTTTTTGGCATGGACCTAAGATAGATCCCTTTAATATCAATATGTAGTTAGGTCAACCATAGTCAAGCCAAGACTCCAAACATATGTACACTCCATCAAACATGCAACACAAAAACTTGTTAACTCATTGAATTCTCCCTTGGACAACATCAAACTACTTATCTTCGACACCACACAGTATGATAATCAATTATGAGGAAATGTGGAATCTCCCACAATAGGGTGTAGGGGGAAAACTCACTGAGGTCTACATAATATAATACTGTCATTCATATCTCCCAAATACCTTCACATATCATCATGAATCTCCAAAGTAGAATACATCTTGTAGGGTCAAACTTGTGTACAAAATCTTGTATTGTATCTTTTACTGAGATAGAATCCAAACCAAAATACCATATCAACAGGCATTCATAACTAGAGCAGAAAAATACTATCAATAAAAAAAAATTCCATTATCTATTGACATCAATGACAACCTATCAATTTCCAACAATCTCTCCCTTTGTCATTATGGCAACACACAATGTGAAAACCATAAAAAAATACTTCTTCCTAACTCACACACAAAAACCTTTCAATTTCCTTTCTATTTTCATATGATGCTTCTCTCTCTCCCCCCCCTTTGACATCAATGGCAAAGGAAAAAAAAAAAGAATTTTAGTGCATTAATAGTCCTTTGCAAATTTGAATACTCCCCCTGAGGAGCACATTCAAAAACTAATGATGATAAATGACTATCCAGAGGTAGTAGACGACTAAAGTTGTCTAAGAATCCCTATCCATGAGGATCTCCCTTCATTCCAAAGTTTTGTTGCATCTATTAGAGTGATACATAGATAATTGAGGTCAATTAAAGTATCCTTTCCTTCAACCACAGTTCTGAGAGAAGCATAAGAGTTGAAAACCCTTTCAACAACTGAACGAACATAGTAGATAGGACCACACCTAATCTTTATTAAATCTTTGAGCTTCCCATACATCTCAATCAACTTTCCCATATCCTAGTGTGATGCAAGGTATTCTTCATGCAATCTTGTCAAACCATACCAAGTTTGATCATCTAGACTAAGAGCAGGATCAAATGTGTTAGATGCAAACTTAATCTAGGTTTCAATTGTACTCTCAACATCCTTGAGCCTTTGAATTGCATCAGAACAAGACCAAAAGAATGTGAATTAAATCTTAATTTCTTCCTCACAATCTTGAATATTCTTGAGTTTTTCAAGTGCCAAGCTATGAGTAGACTTGCACTTATCTACAATTTCCAACATTTTTTTGCTTTCAACCCACCATGCCATACTGTTTTGCTCTTCAATTCATTGAATTTATCAGTTAATACATTTGAGCTTTCTTTAACAACACTAGGAGTTCCTGAAGATGTGTCCTTTTTCTAGCCAATTTATTGAGTCTCCTAGGAGCAAGGTCCACTTGAGCAACCAGGGAATGAACCACAACTGCTTTCCTCTTTTCTACAGTGGCAAGCTTTAGTTTACCCTAGACAAACTCAGACTCTTCAAGAGCTTTAGCTACTTCAATGTAGGTTCCAAACCTAGGTCTATTAGGATCTCGGGGGTTGCTAAGCAAAAATTCAATGCAACTAGAAACATAATCCTTCTCAATTTCATATCCAAACTCAAGCAACCATGAAATCCTTGGTTCAACTACCTTGATGATGCAACTATCAGAGTTTACTAAAAAGATTGTCATTCCTATACTTTGAAACCAATTCTCTTGGAATCTCCTTCTATTCATTTTCCTTTGAAACTTTCCAAAGAATGCACCAAGGACATCTTCTTGAGCATCTAAGTCCCTAACATTTCTCATGAGCTCCTCAATTTGATGAGAAACCAGTGTAACACACTGTCGTGCAAACCCCAAAGGACAACTAAAAAATGCAACAATTTTTTTTTTAAAATATAAAGTATAAACACTAAGTTTACTAATGCAACTAACATAGTTATCAATTACAAGTTAAACACCTAAGTCCCTTGGGGTACACGAGGTGACATTACGTAATCTATCCAATAACTAAATTGATAAAAGTAATTTACCAATTCTACTAACGTAACTCATCCATTCACATGTCCTCATTTAAACATTTATTAAAGATAAGCAATATGACAAGAATGAACCATATAGAAACCATACATGAATTCATAGCAAATTTATCTTGGAAATATAAAGAACTTATTTTCTCAAACAAAACACAACATCAAGAATATTTACAATTATGGATAAATCATGAATTACAAAATGTGTTTATGCATTACATCATTCTACAAGTATATCCCATTGAGAAATTACCCAAGATTACATCATAGGTCTATCCAATACATGGGAGAGTAACATATCAGTATATAAAGTATGATAGAAGTACAAGTATACATTTGGAAGCATATAACTCTGGAACAAACTATCTTTGCAAAACTCTACACTGAAAGGTACATTTGCAAAATAGGGAACCCAATGGGGTGCATAGCACGTTCCACCCCACTACCCTCGTGCTAGGATTAGATAAGAAAGGGTCCCCGACCAAGACCATCTATACAAATACACAAGACTAAACTCCAAGCATGGAAAGATAAACCACACATAAAGGAAACCATAACATCAAAAGACCACTTCCTAAACATGGCAACAATAAATCACCAAAACATATCAATAGACCACCTCTAGAGGATTCCAATAAAACAACTCAAAGGGAAAGCTAGAGGAGAGTGTCATCGCATGGCCTTACATGGATTTTATAGACAACCTATCACAAGGTTCCGCCTCCATCTATGGTTATCTTGACTACCTATCTCAAGGCGCCACTCCATAGGGCGACTCATGCGAAATCGTTAACCTCTCGTGAAGATGAGGTCACGATTATGCCAACCACGCCTTCTCGGCCACTTTTAGTCTATGAAAGCCCTAATAGGTAGACAAGGCATCCACAATTATCTTATTAATGTTTAACTACCCACCCCCTAATTAATTAATTAGATTTTCACTTATTACTCAAACTCTATCGTGGGTTATCCTGACAGCCCCTTTGTGCATCAGCGCCCACATAGAGCCACTCTCCCTAGAACCCAAAACACAACAAATTCCAAGGGGTTGTACCCACAAGTACTCTAAAACACAAAATAGAACAACCATGAGGCAAAAGCATCTTGCCAAAAAATCATATAAATCAACCCCCATAAAGATGGTACAACCCAAGTATAAACTTAAAAACACAACTGTAGTTAAAATCGAGTCAAGTATCAAATAGAAAGGTCACATAATAAACCACCATTTTCCCATACCTCTGGAAGTTTAACAATAACCTTATCTCCTATAAAGGGTCGACTAACTTAAGGGTCCCCACATGACCATAACCCAATTAAGCGAAAACAACAGTTGACTCACCAATCTTTTAAAGTAAATATATATGAAAGACTTACTCGCTCAGTTTACCCAAATTGTCCAAACAACATAACTAAAAAAAAATCACAACTTTAAAAGCATTTCAACAAATAAATAAATTAGATTTAATTGTTTAATTTCAACATCTCAATTACACATAAATAAAATCAATCTCCCTTTAAGTCATTTCATTTAAAAAAAATATCTACTCGTGCTATTGCATCAAATTATAACAAAACATTTTAAATATATATACATATTATATATATATATATATTTATAATATTTAATTACTTAACATCAAATACCATTTCTAAAAAAAAAAACTTCAAATTAAATATATATTATTTAATGATTATTAAATTAATTCACAATTTTCCAAAATTAATTATAAATATACATATACATTTATATACATATACATATATCATGCATTTATCATGCATATATACATATATCATGCATATATCATACATATATCATGCATATATCATGCATATATATGCATGATATATGCATGATATATATATATATGTATATTTATAATTAATTTTTGGAAAATTGTGAATTAATTTAATAATCATTAAATAATATATATTTAATTTGAAGCTTTTTTTTTTTTATAAATGGTATTTGATGTTAAGTAATTAAATATTATATATATATATATAATGTATATATATTTAAAATGTTTTGTTATAATTTGATGCAATAGCACGAGTAGATATTTTTTTTAAATGAAATGACTTAAAGGGAGATTGATTTTATTTATGTGTAATTGAGATGTTGAAATTAAACAATTAAATCTAATTTATTTATTTGTTGAAATTCTCTTAAAGTTGTGATTTTTTTTTAGTTATGTTGTTTGGACAATTTGGGTAAACTGAGCGAGTAAGTCTTTCAGATATATTTACTTTAAAAGATTGGTGAGTCAACTGTTGTTTTCGCTTAATTGGGTTATGGTCATGTGGGGACCCTTAAGTTAATCGACCCTTTATAGGAGATAAGGTTATTGTTAAACTTCCAGAGGTATGGGAAAATGGTGGTTTATTATGTGACCTTTCTATTTGATACTTGACTCGATTTTAACTACAGTTGTGTTTTTAAGCTTATACTTGGGTTGTACCATCTTTATGGGGGTTGACTTATATGATTTTTTGGTGAGATGGTTTTTCCTCGCAGTTGTTCTATTTTGTGTTTTAGAGTACTTGTGGGCACAACCCCTTGGAATTTGTTGTGTTTTGGTTTCTAGGGAGAGTGGCTCTATGTGGGCGCCGACGCACAAAGGGGTTGTTAGGATAACCCATGATAGAGTTTGAGTAATAAGTGAAAACCTAATTAATTAATTAGGGGGTGGGTAGTTAAACATTAATAAGATAATTATGGATTCCTCGTCTGCCTATTAGGGATTTCATAGACTAAAGGTGGCCGAGAAGGCCGTGGTTGGCATAATCGTGACCTCATCTTCACGAGAGGTTAACGATTATGCATGAGTCACCCTATGGAGCGGCGCCTTGAGATAGGCAGTCAAGATAACCATAGATGGAGGTGGCACCTTGTGATAGGTTTTCTAGAAAATCCATGTAAGGCCATGTGATGACACTCTCCTCTAGCTTTCCCCTTGAGTTGTTTTATTGGAATCCTTTGGAGGTGGTCTACTGATATGTTTTGGTGATTTATTGTTGCCATGTTTAGGAAGTGGTCTTTTGATGTTATGGTTTCCTTTATGTGTGGTTTATCTTTCCACGCTTGGAGTTTAGTCTTGTGTATTTGTATAGATGTTCTTGGTCGGGGACCCTTTCTTAACAACTCCCTTTCAACATCAAACCCATTGGGTTTAAGGGACACGCTCAAACCTGTCACACAGGTGGAGTCAGTGTCTAGTACATGCATCCTGCATAAAAAAAATGCCAAGTAGTATGTAAATCTCCATTGCAAACACACCATGAAAGGTAATCGCGGGGTAGCAGGGCACTTGCAAGCAAGTGATGCCATTTCGTCCTTTCACCAAGACACACTAGCAAACACATTAGAAACCATAGCAGCATAAAATCACATCACAACATATATTATTAAAGAAAACCATAACATAACCATATAACATAATCACCATGAAATGTATCATCAAACATCATCAGTAATTTCAAGTGTAGCAAACCAACCAAACTATGAATCTACACACAAACCAAGTACAAAATCCACACATAAGAGTATCAACAACATGAGGGGTATTACATCCTCCCCCCTAGAACATGTCTTACTCCTAGAAGCCACTAAATAAATATGGTTAAGCCTCTCTAATACGGGATGCATCCTCCCATGTTGCTGAAGTCTCATCATTTGGGTCCCACTGAACCCGCACCTGTTCAATAACTCTGCCCCTGAGGGAAAGTCTCTGATGCTATAGCACAACCACGGGCTCAAGTGCTAGCTGCCCATCCTCGACCTGAAGAGAATTCCAATCAGGTACGTAACATCTGGAAAATATGGCCTAAGTACTAAAACATGAAAAACATCGTGAATCTGTGATATATTGGGTGGAAATGCCAGGCGATAGGAAACACGGCCAATCCTCTCTAAAACTTCAAATGGTCCTACAAATCGAGGTACGAGCTTGGAACCCTTTCCATAACGGATTGGGCTCTTTCGTGGTCGCACTCTCAAAAAGACTCGATCGCCAACAGAGAACTAACGGTCAACTCTATGTGCATCAGCATATTTCTTATGTCTATCTTGAGCTGCCACAAGATGCTCTCTGATGCAAGCTACTTGATATTCCATGTCCTGAAGCATTTCGGGACCAAGGAGAACTTTTTCCTCAAGACAGTCCCAACTTAATGGGGTCCTGCAAGGATGACCATATAGTGCCTGAAAGGGAGCCATACCAATCGAGCTATGATAACCATTGTTGTAGGAAAACTCCACCAAATGCAGATAATCCTCCCAACGTGATTGTTGATCCATCACATACATATGAAGCATGTCCTCAAGAACTTGATTAACTCTCTTTGTCCGTCCATCTATTTCAAGATGGTAGGAAGAACTAAAGTTTAGTTGTGTTCTTAAGGCACACTGCAATGATGTCCATAATGTAGAAGTGAACATTGGATCTCTGTCGGAAATGATTCTCCGCAGAATACCATGTAGATGAACAATATCTTCCATGAAGATTTTAGCAACCGAAGAAGCTGTGTAAGATGATTTGACGGTGGAAAAATGTGCCACCTTGGTCAATCTGTCAATTGTGACCATGATAGCATCATGACGTCGAGAAGTCATAGGAAATCCCACAATAAAGTCTACATAAATTGTGTCCCACTTCCATTCCAGAATGAGATGAGGTTGTAAAAGGCCTGCGGGATGCTGGTGTTTTTCCTTGACCCTTTGACATTCCAAACATCTTGCCACCAAATCTGCAATATCCCTCTTCATGCTAGCCCAAAAGCATAGTGCACGAAGATTTGCATACATTTTCTTAACTCTCGGGTGAGCAGAGTAGGGAGCTTAATGTGCCTTAGTCATAATTAGAGTCTGAAGACCCTCAACAGAAGGCACGTACATGTGACCCATATATCTTAAAAGACCATCTGACTCTAGTGAGTACCCTGCAAACTTTCCTTCTAGAGCTCTACCTAATTCAATTTCTGACTTCACTTCCTAATACCAACTATCTGTTGGAAGCACTGCGAATACTTGACTCCTCAAATCCACCTTAAGAGCTATTGTAGAAATCTCATGTCTCTGCCAACTCAAAGCATCTGCCACTACATTTTCCTTGCCTTGAACATACTTGACCTCAAAGTCATATTCGGAGAGGAATTCCATCCATCTCCTCTTCCTGGCATTCAGGTCTGACCGAGTAAAAATGTATTGCAAACTGCGATGATCGTTGTGAAGATCAAACCTATGACCCAATAAGAAGTGTCTCCATCTCACAAGGGAATGAACCACTATAGCTAACTCCAAGTCATGCGTGGGGTAATTTAGCTCATGATCCTTGAGCTTACGGGATTCATATGCAATTACACGTCCTTCTTGCATCAAGATGACTCCTAAGCCCTCCAAGGAAGCATCAGTGCACACCACGAAATCCCTAGTAGGATCAGGAACTGCTAATATTGGTGCACTAGTCAATCTATCCTTAAGGGTCTCAAATGTTGTCTGGCACTGTTCAAACCAAATGAACTTCTTCCATTTTCTCTGAAGGGAAGTAATGGGATATGCAATCCTAGAAAAACCCTATACAAACTACCAATAATAGCCTGTTAACCCCATAAAACTGTGAATCTCTAAAACATTCTTGGGTGTTGGCCAATCAACAATAGCCTAGATCTTTGATGGGTCCACTGCGATACCTACACCTGAGATGACACACGCCAAGTATTTCACTTCTATTTTGTAGAATTCACACTAGCCAAATTGGAAAACAACTGGTTGTCCCTCAAACATTGTAATACCTACCTCAGATGTTCCTCATGCTCCTCCATTGTTTTAGAGTACACTAGGATGTCATCGAGAAAAAAAGTACAAACCTATCCAAATAGGTTCGGAAGACTCCATTCATTAGGCTCATAAAAACTGATGGTGCATTTGTTAACCCGAACGACATAATAGTGAATTCATAATGCCCGTAACGAATGCAAAATGTAGTTTTATGAATATCAGCTTCGGCTACTCACAACTGATGATAGCCAAAATCAAGATCGATCTTAGTGAAAACCTGAGCTCCTTTTATTTGATCAAATAAGTAATCAATTCTCGACAAAAGATACCGATTCTTGATCGTCACTTTGTTGACCTACCTATAATCAATACATAATCGAGCGAACCGCCCTTTTTCACAAATATAACTGGTGCTCCCCAAGGGGAAACACTAGGATAGATGAATCCTTTCTCTAAAAGCTCCTCTAGCTGCAAACAAAGCTCTTGCAATTCCTATGTTGTCATCCGATATGGAGCCCGAGAAATAGGCTCAGCTCTAGGAACAAGATCGATTCTGAAGTCGATGTCATGCTTTGGTGGCATCCCAGGAATTTCACTTGGAAAAACATCAGAATATTCCTTAAGAAGGGGGTAATCATCCAATGATATCCCTTGACTCTTTTTCGAGTCCAAATCATTAACAGACACTGCAAAAAGCTGACAACCTTGTCTATAACACCTTTTTAATTGCATAGCTGAGATCAAACATAGTTAGATAGGCCTTTGAATGCCAATGATCTCAACCTCATTACTCGCATCATCAACACAATGCACAACCTTATGCCGACAATCAATTATGGCAAGGTGGGCACTCAACCAATCCATACCTAGAACCACATCATATGAACCAAGAGGTAGGATTCAGAGATCCACCATAGTCATGAGTGACCCAATTTGCAAATTACAACCCTGAACTAGTGACTCAACCGCTACCTTTGCCCCGAAGGCCAATTCGACCTGCCACTTAATGCCTTGCCTTGCTGCCACTAGTCTACAACATTCCACTACTGAAGGAGAAATGAATGAATTTGATGCTCCAAAATCAAAGAGAATAGAAATTCTAGTACCATACAACACACCTGATGTCTCAACTATAGTGCCCTAATGTTCAACTTGGTGATTGTCCACTACTGCAAATACCTAATGTGCTATGCCTACATCGCCCATTGTCAGCTCAGATGCAGCTGGTCTCCGGCTAAAACCTATAGTGCTCCTCTATGGACACTATCTAAAAATATGTCCCTGTTGCCCACAAGAGAAACAACATGTTCCTCGTCCAAAACCTCTAACACCATACGCTGCACTTGATTGCTAGAAACTATCACGAGATGGTGCCGACTGTGTGCTCTGAGCAGGTTGCTCAAAATGATCCTGTCTGACTCGCTGCCAACTTTAGTTCTTCCTGCTCTGAGATCTGTCTCCCTATTATGACTATGACTTTTTATGTTTGGGCTGTGACTCATGCTGTTGTTGTGGACCACCCTTTGAGGGTGCCCAAAAATTCCTAGAAGACCTTGCAACTTGAGGTTGTCCACCTCTAGAACCAAAACTTAATACTGGAGCACTGCCAATCTAAACTCCTATGTGACCTCCCAATGCCATAGCCATATTTTCTTCCACAAGGTGAGCCTTCTCAACAGCTACCTCCATTGTCTTCGGCTCGAAGACCCTAACTCCACCACTGATTTGGGCATTTAATCCCTTGAAAAAATGTTGCACAAGCATTGCCTCATCATTTCCGATCCCTACATACTATTTGAGCTCATAAAAATGACACTCATATTGTTCCATGGACATTGCCATCTATCTTAACTTGTGGAATTCATCAGCTCTACACTGCCTCTAGTGACCAAAAAGGAAACAGGCCTTGAACCTCTCCATAAATAATTCCCAAGTCACCATGCTGATGTCAATATGTAATTTTTGTTCTTCCAGCCACCACCAAGTGGATGTGAAGCCTTTGAGGTGCATGATAGCACACCTAGCCCTAGTATTACTGCCATAGGGATGCACAACAAAGATCTATCCAAATCGATTAGCCAAGTCTCTGCCTCAAGACCCCCACCAGAACCATGAAATGTAGGAGGTTGTGCTCTTAACAGGTCTCTCATATGACCCACCACTATTGCATCCTGTTCAACTGTGTTTTCCCCACGTTTAGGGGATCTCTCCCTTTCCCTATCCAACCTATGTTCTTCCTCTTGCCTAGGGCCTAAACGACCCAGTATCTCCTCTAGTAAATGTTGCAACTGACCATCTAAACCAGGATGTTCTGTGTTCTGACCACCACCACCTCGGCCACGACCTCTACCCCGAGGCATGATCATGCACAAAAATTGGGGTTATGTGAGATCAAGAGTTAACGCAAGGTTGCCTAACGGACTCAAACTACCTAGAGTACCTAGTGTTTGCAAACTTGGCTCTGATACCAAGTTGTAATGCCCCGTCACGCAAACCCCAAAGGACAACTAAAAAATGCAACAATTTTTTTTGAAAAAATAAAGTATAAACACTAAGTTTACTAATGCAACTAACATAGTTATCAATTACAAGTTAAACACCTAAGTCCCTTGAGGTACATGAGGTGACATTAAATAATCTATCCAATAACAAAATTGATAAAAGTAATTTACCAATTCTACTAACGTAACTCATCCATTCACATTTCATCATCTAAACATTTATTAAAGATAAGAAATATGACAAGAATGAATCATATAGAAACCATACATGAATTCATAGAAAATTTATCTTGGAAATATAAAGAACTTATTTTCTCAAACATAACACAACATCAAGAATATTTACAATTATAGATAAAGCATGAATTACAAAATGTGTTTATACATTACATCATTCTACAAGTATATCCCATTGAGAAATTACCCAAGATTACATCATAGGTCTATCCAATACATGGGAGAGTAACATATCAATATACAAAGTATGACAGAAGTAAAAATATACATCTAGAAGCATATAACTCTGGAACAAACTGTCTCTGCAAAACTCTGCACTGAAAGGTACATCTACAAAATAGGGAACCCAACGGGGTGCATAGCACATTCCACTCAACCACCCCCATGCTAGGAGTAGATAAGAAAGGGCCCCCAACCAAGAACATCTATACAAATACACAAGACTAAACTCCAAGCATGGAAAGATAAACCACAAATAAAGGAAACCATAACATCAAAAGACCACTTCCTAAACATGGCAACAATAAATCACCAAAACATATCAATAGACCATCTCCAGAGGATTCCAATAAAACAACTCGAAGGGAAAGCTAGAGGAGAGTGTCATTGCATGGCCTTACATGGATTTTCCAGATAACCTATCACAAGGTGCCGCCTCATCTATGGTTATCCTGACTGCCTATCTCAAGGTGTCGCTCCATAGGGTGACTCATGTGGAATCGTTAACCTCTCGTGAAGATGAGGTCACGATTATGCCAACCACGACCTTCTCAGCCACCTTTAGTCTATGAAAGCCTTAACAGGTGGACGAGGAATCCATAATTATCTTATTAATGTTTAACTACCCACCCCCTAATTAATTAATTAGGTTTTCACTTATTACTCAAACTCTATTGTGGGTTATCCTGACAATGTTTCTCATGAGCTCCTCAATCTAATGAGAAACAAGTATGGCATTTTCCCAACTAACTTCTCTCCTAATCCAGACATCTCCTTCATAAAGTAGAAAATCAAGCATAAAACCAATGTACCATATCTGAATGTACCTTTCTTCTTCTTGAAATCTCTCAAAATCTCCAATAGTTGTTGCCAGAGCAGCTCACAGAGATCATATTCAGTTATATTCTCAACCATATCCAATGCAAGATCAATTGCAGTAGTGGAGACATCATTGTCACTAAGAATCATCTATGAAATAACTAAGCTTGCATACTGAACTGTTGGGTTGGAGATTCCAACAAATGTGTTTCTTATTAAACCATTTTCTCTATCAACATTACAAACATGATTCAGTCTAGAGGATGACAATCTAGTAACTTCCCTGATTACATCTCTAGATATCATATATATGCTTCATTAAGCCACACAAATTCACCATGAAATCAGCTAAGTGTCATTCTGATGCATCTTCCTTCACTACTAAAGGACTCAAAAAATTGTTCCGAACATCCAATTTCATTCTGAAAGCACATTGTACTCTATTTTTAGGGTGAAACCATTTCTAGTTAGTTCTTCACTCCACAATATGCGAGATTTTCCATAACCAAATTCTTCCATTCTCCAAGTATGTATGCTCCAACATCTTCAGTCGGTATGACACCAAGATGAATATCCAAAATTGCACCCAAAAGATCAAGTTCTAGGGATTTAACATGATGCATTTTGTACTCAGGTTATGATCTTTTTGCATTGTTTGTAATCTAGGGAAAATCCATTGCATACAAGAAACTACAAATAATTCAGAACCAGTGGCATCAACTTACCTTTCTACCAAAGCCGAATTCAGAATTTCCACAGGAAAAACTTGCTTAGGTTTCTTCAAGCTTCTTCTTCATGCCTCTTCTTGCATAAATTATTTTCATTGAATGCATTTTCTTAAACATATTTGATTTCATTCTTTTCATCCCAATCGCTTCTACAATTAATGCTTCAAATCACAAGTAGATCACCTCTAAATTCATGAAAGCCTCCATCCTTTCAAATTCTTCTAAATACATTCTTCACACATGTGAGACTACAAATTCCTTCTGCATGATATGACATTGAAGGAGGGGTTGATGGATTTTCTGATTAATGCTTCCCCTTAGCCAAGTTTTGAATTAATTATTGAATGGCGTATTTGTACTGAGAGACAGAATAGAAAAAAATGCTTTTGGTTATGCTTTCTTTTCAGATTCTCCTTCTTTTCTCCATATTCTCTCCATTTCTTTCTTGACTTCTACCAGATCAACCTTGATGACTGATTCATATCCTTTTGCCAGATTTCTACCTCTTAATTTTCTGCTTCCAATATGTTCTAGATTGCTTCAATTAAAGCAAACAACATTCTTCCATCCAAATTTTCTCTTATTCAACCCATACTTGCATTGGTTAGCTTTATGCCCAATTTAATTTTGATTTCTCTTGATTCCATCATTCTGCTTCACTTTAATTTTGCAATCTTTTGCTCTATGGGTGATCCCATAATATTGGTTTACAATTTTCAGGAGACCCTGATTTTTGCTGAAATCACATATTTTTAGAAAATATAATGATTTAAGCCTTGAAATTTTCCATTTAAAGGATTCCAATTGAAGATGGTTTGATCAAACCACCTTAGATCAAACCCCCTTGGATAGAACCCCGCTAGTTTTAAACCATACCTATAACAGAGTCTCCTTTACACCTATCAAAATGCTAATAAAAAATCACTTTTGATTTACTTTTTGGGGGATCAAATGAATTCATTTAAAAAAAAAAATTGTAAATATGTAGTTCTTATTATAAGCTTCCCAAAAAGTATAATTTTAAATAAATTTAATTTTATTATTATATTTATTTTTTTATTTCTTGTGAATGTAGGTTTTTCACCGAAAATCAAGCTCTATGTTGCACATGTGGAAAAATAGAAGATTATCAAAAAAAAAATTGAAAAATATCAGTGCACTAGATATTGAAGTCCTTGATCCATGTTAGTACTTTCCATTGCTCATTTATTTTTCCTTTCATAACAATGGTAATCAATCTAGACATGCTTTTACTTGTAGTTCTAATGTTTCTCAACCTCTTGAATGGGTTATTGATTCAGGTGCATCTCAACATGTTAGTTCACATAAAGAAGTTTATGAGTTTATGCAACCTAATATATCTAATGTTCCTCTTCAACTTGCTAATAATCATAGTTGTAAAGTAGAAGCAATTGGAGATGTGAATGTTCCTAATGGTAAATTGCATGATGTTTTATATGTTCCTAAATTAAAGACTAACTTGCTTTCATTTGATAAGATTTGTCAAAATTATAAAATAGAATTTTACAAAGATATGTGCAATGTTATTGATCCAAAACAAAACAAGGTCATTGCTAATGCTAAATTAGACAATGATAATTTGTTCAAATTTTATGAGTTTGCTCAATCTAGATGCTCTTTAATATCTACCATTGATTTTAATGTTTGGCATGAAAGACTTGGTCATATAAATGCTAACAATATTGCTTTAATGCAAAAGCTTAATATGGTAGATGGATTTCCTAGTATTGTTCCATCTAAAATTTTATGCACAGGATGCATGAGTGGTAAGATGCATAGGGAGCCCTTTCCACATGGTCAATCATGGAGGGCAACTCATAAGTTGCACATAGTTCATAGTGACCTTTTGGGACCCATGGAGAATAACTCCATCCAAGGA
>VDFB02320553.1:0-37669 GCA_007258455.2 Sequoia sempervirens | reverse complement strand
TGGTTCTTTCAAGCAAAGATTAAATCCTTTTATTGATCATAGTAATCAGAGAGATTCATTCTAGATTATTGAAGTAGAACTTAGTAGTCAGAGTACTGCATGTTTATACAAGTTGTAAACAAAAAGTATGCCAGATAATTTGTGTCTCTTCCAGAGAGTGTTGCTCATTTTGATCTCATTTGACTCCACATACCCAACAAGGCACTAGTCTCTGCACTTCATCATTATAAATTCATTTAGTTTCTTTTTATTTAGTATTTAGGATTAAGATTAGAATATTTTCACTATTTTCAAGTAGTCATCATTTGTTCATTGTCAATCTGCCATTGTGGACAAAAACATTTTAGAAGGATAGTCATAAGTTAAGTCTGCATTATTCATAGAGGTACACCCACCTAGGTTTGCAACACCTAAAGAGTAGAAAGGTTGAGCTCACCGGCCTTGTCTATTACCCTAAAGCGTATCAAAGAGATTGGCTGACCTCTTAGGGCATTCGGCGGGTTTGAGAGCTAACAAATTGGTGACTCGCTGGGAACAATTGATTAAAGCCTTAATCCGCGAGTCATAAATATTCATGAGACTCCATTGGGAACAAGAAGTATTAAACATCTTTCTCATTTTTTGATAAAAGTGAGTGGTGACTCGGCGAAGTGCAGTTGTGCAAACATGAATGGAAGAAGATCTCAGTACAGGGGAGGTAATACTGGAGCTCCTGCTGGCAATAGTAAATGGACTCACAAAGATAACAATGTTGACAAAGGAAAAAGGACATGTGAGGACATGTATTTGATAGGTAATGACAAAACATCAAAGGCACATTATGAATCATATGGGGCAGAGCCTTGTACTCTAGAAGACCAAAGAAATCCTTTTTGTTATCTCGATCCTCAGAAATAGACTGAGTTTAGAGCTGAGTTGGAAGCAGAATGAATTAGAATCCAGCATGAATATGATCAGCAGATGGAGGGTAATCATGAAATTCCTGAAGGAAACCATAAGGTTTTGATTTTTGATGAAGTAAAGGCACAATTGGAACACAAGAGAAGATAAAGGATTTGGAGGCTAAAATTATAGAAAGCACAAATTTTTGATCATACGGCTAGTGGCCCAAAGTATGTCCCACCTCACAAGTAGGGCAGTCATGGGACAGGGCCTTCTGGTCCACCCATATCTCCTCACCATGAGAGTGGGAATCATTACAGGCAACCAAATCATTCACCTCATATTCCCACACAACATACAGGTACATATCCACCTCCTAGTCAGCAATTTGTCCCACAACAGAATGCACAGTACAATAATTACATGCATTAGTATCAAAATCCACATATTCCTCCTCCTCGTCAGCATATAACCATGATCAAACAATTTGATTTAGTTGGCTTCCAACTATATCCTTACTCTATGGATAGCAGTTGGAGAAACATGGTGCCCAAAGTTACAAGAAGTAATACAATCACAGCTGAAGAACATCTAAGGAGTTTTAATGTTTTCATTCAAGACATAGATATGCCTTATGAAGATTTACACATGAAGTTATTCATGATGTCACTTCTCGAAGATTCTAGGGATTGGTTCAATAGCCCGCCAGCATATTCAATTAATTCTCTCCAAGAATTTCAAGACAAATTCTTAGATCAATATGGGAATCAAAATGCTCTAGATGCGGCTCTTCATGAATTAGTGAGAATTTAGAAAAATCAAAATGATTCGATTTATGATTTCAATTGAAAGTTCAACAAGTTGCATACTAAAGTACCTCCTGGATCGAGGTTGTTAGGTTTTGCTACATTGATTATTTATTTAAGTGCATTTTATCCTAAGATAGGGTATGAACTGAGAAGTAAATCCCCAAGAGATTTGGCTGAAGCACAGAAAATTGCATTGACAATTGAAAATAATAGAAAGGCTGCTAGTATAGTTAATAAGAGAGACAACCCCAGGCCTCCTCAACAAAGCAATAATTATCAGTATAGACGAGAATACTTACAGAAATGAGAATAGAGGTGAAAGGCCAAGGTTGCATGATATGCCCGCCTGTCTGAGCTGGAAAGATGGGAAGCCTATTGCTGACTAGAGCCAAGAGGTAGGGAGACCACGATCCATTGAGCAAGAAGGGAACTTACATGGTGAGTAATCATTGTTTTTGTGAAGTTTGTAATCAACCACATTCTCTAGACTATTGTGTTGTAGCTCAAGGATGCAAGAGAAGAAGGAATCTTGAGTGAAAATAATGAAAGAAGATCACCTTTGTATATTTGACTTCCAATGTTTTTCACCATGTTGAGGAAATAAATTTATCTTGAGGATGAAGGCTATGAATACGGTGTTGCTAATCAGTATAATGTCCATATGGCTGAGCAGCAGTCTTTATGATTCGATGAAGGTACCAGAGCACATCTTGTTGAGAGCCTCAATATAGTGTAAAGGAACTCCTTTGAAGAAGACAAAAAAGGAGAGAATAAATGTTGCTGCAGTTGATAAAACCAAAAGTTCATACTGGTTGAGAAACATAAAAGTTAATGAACTTGATGGAGTTCCTAGGGGAATTTTTATAAAAGATCAAAAGGTAACACAGGAAACTATAAAGAAGCCAAAAAACAAGTAGCATGATAAAGGTGGAGAAAATCCTGTCCAAAAGGAGAAGGTTGAAGAATTACATAAGGAAATACAAAATTTTGATCAGCCTTGTAAGAAAGAAAAAGAAGAGAGTAAAGAAGAAATGCGAGAACTAAAGAAGACTGTTAAGACAGAGGGCTCCTCTTTTGACTTCACACAGGCATTATCCCAGGTAAAGATGTTTGTCCCACTACTTGAATTGATGAAAATTAAGGAGTATAGAGACAATGATGTTCAATTGATTACAAATGGGAATGAAAAACATATGAATTCTAGAGAGGTCAACAGGCAGGAAAAGATAAATAATTCAGAAGTATGTTTGGGTGATGTTTTAACAACCTCT
Source organism: Sequoia sempervirens (assembly GCA_007258455.2). NCBI lineage: Eukaryota > Viridiplantae > Streptophyta > Pinopsida > Cupressales > Cupressaceae > Sequoia > Sequoia sempervirens. The sequence continues at coordinate 34,707 of VDFB02320553.1, read as the reverse complement.
CCACAAGTGGATCCTTTTTTTACCACATTGCTTATAAATAATAAATTACTAAGGAATTGTATGATAGATTCTGGTGCTGCTATAAACATCATGCCAGTCGGAGTAATGAAGCAGCTTGGCATGTGGGTTGATATCACTGGAGGCAAGTGCTATGCTATGGATAATCGACCTGTTCCTATGGTTAGTATTATAAAAGATGTTGAAGTCAAATTAGCTACATATCCACAGGTAACATACAATATAGATATAACAGTAATTGATACTCCTCCTCAATTTGGGATGCTTCTATCAAGGCAGTGGACTGCAGCTGTAGGTGGAAATGTTCAATTTGATTTATTTTATGCTACAATACTAGTGAATGGTCAGGAAGTCTTGAAGTTATATAGAGAGCCAAGAATGAGCCAGCTTGTTCGAAAGAGGTGTGCCACAAGATTAGATCAATTATTTTTTGTGATGATTTAGGGAGTTTTAAAATAGAACCAGCTCAGCCAGAATTAATTAATAGTGATCCAATTGAAAAACATTTTGCACAAGATTATAATGGCATATGGAAGATGTACTTTGATGGAGTCACAGAGTCAAGAAGAGGTAATGGAGTTGAGGATTGTATTTTTTTTACTGGAGCTATTACTTTTAAATATTCTTTTGTTAGCGTTTGAATGTACAACTACAATGTGTGAGTATGAAGCTTTATTGACAGGCTTAAACATAGCTATGAAACACAAGATCAAGTTCCTTGCTATTCTAGGCGATTCTGAGTTGGTTGTTTCACAAATTAAATCAAAATATGTTGCAAAGCACAAAAGATTGAAACAATATAGGAATGTTGTATGGGACACAATTGAATTATTTGATGCATTTTCAATTGAGTGGATTGACAGGTCAAAAAACATAATGGTTGATTTCTTAGCAAATGTGGTGCTCAAAAGAGATGATACAGCAGCTGGGGTGTCTAAATTGAGTTCAGACAAGGTGCATTTATTCTTGACAATATTTATAGCTGGCAGGTCTTCAATGATGATGCTGATCTCTTAAAATTCTTACACTGTATAGACCAATATGAAGCACATGAAATTGACTTCAATGTTTTTGTTGAGGAAATAGATGGGAAGCAAATAGTGTTGAGGAAAATGTGCTTTCAGTAAATAAATGTCCCAAGGGTCTAGTGGCATTGGAAAGAGTATATGATGGAAATGATAGATCTCTAATGAAGCAGACACCAGTCAGAAAGGAAGATGTGGAATAAATTAACTTAGGGACTAACATAGCACCAAGAAAGGTGTACATTGGGAAGAAGATAAGCCCAACTTAATTGGGAGAATGCTGATTGAGCTCTTTGAGAAAGATACAAACATGTATTTGCACGGTCATATATGAAGATCTAAAGCATACGGGGGAGGATTTGTTTCAGCATGAAATACCTTTGAAACTAGTAGCCGACCCTTTTAGGCAGAAGCCAGGCCTATCAACCCAACACTAGAGCCACAAAAGGTCTGAGGGAAAGAATTGACCATGGCTTCGAGATGGAGGAATTATTAAGCCAATCAGACATTCAACTTGGGTTTCAAATCTAGTTCCTGTGAGAAAGAAGAATGGTAAAATCAGATTATGTGTGGACTTTAGAAATCTGAACATGGCATCTCTCAAGGATAATTATCCTCTACCCAACATGGAAGCAATATTACATAAGGTGATAGGCTGCGAGCTGTTGTCCATGATGGATGGGTTTTCTGGATACAACCAGGTTAAAGTTAAGGAATCTAAGCAATACAAGACAACATTCACAACTCCTTGGGGAACATATGTATACATAAGAATTTCATTTGGTCTCACCAATGCTGGAGCAACTTTCCAAAGAGCCATGGATGTAGCATTTACTGATTTGATTAATATTATCATGGTGGTGTACCAAGATGACTTGACTGCTTATTCAAAGAAGGCTGAAGATCACGTGCAACATCTTGAAAAGGTATTTATTAAAGCTCTTGAATATGGTATTAGTTTAAATCCAAAGAAGTGTCATTTTGTAGTCAGAGAAGGTAAGCTCTTGGGTCATATTGTTTCAAAAGAAGGAATTAGAATAGATCCTGATAGAGTTGAAGCTATTGATAAAATTCCTATTCCCAAGATTGTTAAGGCAATACAATCTTTCTTTGGACAAATTAATTTTTTCAGAAGACTCGTTTCTAACTTTGCTGAGATCATCAAGCCCATATCTAAAATGTTGAAAAAGGGACAAAAAATGGATTGGATTGCTGAAGCTTTGAATGCTTTTATGTCTATTAAAAAGGCTATCAAAGAGGCTCCTATTCTTAAATCTCTAGATTTTACAAAGCCTTTTCAGATTTTTTCATTTGCCTCAATGCATACTATTGCTGATGTGATGTTACAAAAAAATGATGATGGCCATGAGCAACCTGTGTCTTTCTTTAGTAAATCATTACAAGGGTCTGAATTGAAGTATGACATAATGGAAAAGTAGGCATTTGCACTAGTAAAGGCTATTAAAACATTCAAACCATATCTTGTTGGAGCAAAGGTAATGGCTTATGTCCCTCATGCTGCTGTCAAAGACATTTTAACACAATCTAAAGTCACAAGGAAAAGATGTAGATGGATAAACAAGATTCAAGAATTTGACTTGGAATTACAGATCACTAAGCTGGTAAGAGGCCAAGGTTTGGCAAGACTGATGGCAAAAATCAATATTGAAGTAAATCAGATCTGCAATGTTGAAGAAGGGGTTGCAGTTGCAAGCATTAAACACACTCCTTGGTATACTGATGTTATGCATTATCTTAAATTCATGAAGTGTCTAGATGGGTTAAGTGACAGCCAAAAGAGAATGTTGAAGTTACAAGCATCAAGGTATGTCTTCATTGATGGAGATTTGTTTTGGAAAAATAGAGATGGAATATTATTATTATGTCTGGATGAATCGTAGGCCAAGCATGTTTTAAAAGAAACACATGGAGTGTGTGGGGGTCATTACTCAGCAAAGACAACTGCACACAAAATTCTTAGGGCTGGGTATTATTGGCCAAAGGTTTTTAATGATTCTTTTACACATGTAAGAAAGTGTGAAGCTTGCCAAAAAATTTCTGGAAAATTGAAGTATCAAGGTGCTTTGCCACTTCGACCTTTGCAAGTTGATGCCCCTTTTCATCAATGGGGAATTGATTTCATTGGAGAGATACAGGAGAAGTCAAGTGGAGGACATAGATGGATACTGGTTGCTACAGATTATTTTACAAAGTGGGTGGAGGCAGTCCCAACCAAGCAGGCTACAAGTAAGGTAGTGACTAATTTCCTGATGGACAATATTATCACCAGATTCAGTGCACCATTGAGGATAATCATAGACAATGGGATGTGCTTCAGATCAGATGAATTTAAAAGCTTTTGTGATAGGTATGGCATTACTATTTCTTTTGCAGCTCCTTATCATCCACAAGCCAATGGTCAAGCAAAGTCCATTAGTAAGAGTCTTTTGAAGATTATAAAGAGGATGTTGGGACATAACAAGAAGGCTTGGGATGCAAAATTAAAACTGGTTGTATGGGCTGATAGGATCACTGTGAAAAGGGAAATTGGGAAATCACCATTTGAGTTAGTGTGCGGAGCACAAGCCAGGATGCCTCTGCGAAATTTGCGGCCAGTCTATAAATTTATTCTTCAGAAAGATCTGGATGTCCCTGAGCCTATGGAAGATAGAATGGAACAACTTGCTGAGCTTGATGAAGTAAGGAGAGAGGCCCAAAGTCAAAACATGAAGTTACAGGAACAGATGAAGTATTTATTTGACAAAAAGGCAAGGAATAGGAAATTTGAAGAAAATGATTTGGTGTTAATGTGGAATGCAAGGTGTCAGGAGAAAGGTAAGCATGGTAAATTTGAAGCTCTTTGGCTGGGACCTTTTGTTGTTGTTGGAAAGAAGGGTGAAGACTCCTACTATCTATAGAACATGGCTGGTGAAGATCAAGAATTTCCTGTTCATGGGAAATTCTTGAAGCTTTTCTTCTCTTGAGCATCACAGAGGATTAAGGGTTGCCAGTGCATGGACAACTCTTGTGTATCCTCTCTAAAATTATTTTCCATGCACAGTAGTCTAGGATTTTGTCCATCTCCATTTCACTGTCATTTCTCATTCACCTCCATCTTGCATTCATTCATTCATGCTTCATTTCCATCACTGATCATTCCATTGCTACTCACTGGTTCATCATTTTTTGTCTGGTCTGCTCACTCAAGATCCTGGATTCTTGCAATGATCTTACTATCATTCATCCCCAGATAGAGCCACTGTTAGAACTAAAAAAATCTGGTGTATTTACATATGATTTCATTCATTTGGTCCTACTGTATGCATATTTCACCTATATTTTTCCTTTTTTCCCCTCTGAGTCCATTGTATCATGCATTTTTCACATTGCAGTCCTTATCGGCATAGGTTCATTCCTGTCTCCCCGATCAATTCTGTGTTTTCTGCTTGCATGAGTTTGTGTTGCCTATCAGCAAGACTCATTTAATGTCACATCGATTGAAATTTTTTTGCAGGTGGCATTCAACAGGACCTTTGTATTGTCACAACGACTGGTATTTGTTCAGGGTTGGTTATCGACATAAGGTCCATCTTGTTTCGGCGACCGTGGAGGCTCCTATCGGCATATCTTATGGCTTTCGGGGTAGGGTCTCACTGAGTTCTGTATGTCTCCCCGATACACAAGACAAGTGAATTCATTTCGGTATAGTGTGGGCATTCTATATAACCTCCCCCCGACATTGTTTTGTCTTGCCGATACAGTTCTGTATGTCTCCCCGATACACAAGACAAGTGAATTCATTTCGGTATAGTGTGGGCATTCTATATAACCTCCCCCCGACATTGTTTTGTCTTGCCGATAGCATGATGGTTTCCTCTTCGGTAAGAAAATATAAGGGTCTTGGCAAAGGATGAATACAATAGAGTTTGCTTCGTATGGCTAATGTTGCTTCATTATAGTGTCTTGGCGAGCCCATTTGGTTTTACTGACATTGTTCAAGATGTGGCCTTCGGTGAGAGTTCTGGATTGTCTTGGTGAACTAGTGTGTGTTCGGGGGGTTTCAGTGAAACATTATGTTGTCTTCATGAGGTCTCCCCGATGGTTGAAAGTTATGGCGACATTCCACACAGGCACTCATCTACGAGAATATTTAGCCACGCACCGACATATAAGAGGGAGGCTCGAAACCTCAAAACGATATATGTGACCAACATGTGTTGTCTTGGCTATTAGAGTTTTATAAGTTGGTGAGTGCTGGCCGCACCGAGTTGGCGAATCTCTTCACGGATGATAGCGTATTCGGCATAGTGTCTCCCCGGGATACCTATGTGCGCAATAAGCAGACAAAAGTGGGAACAATAGATTACTACGCGGTTTTGTATGACAAATAAAATCGCGGGATCGAAGTGAACACGCATCTCGGGCCTCCCCGCGGATACTCATTGCATTATGCATAAAAAGGTTTGAATATTATAGATAACATTCGGGGATCCTCTGTGAGATGTCTCACTGACATCATAGAGTCATAACAGAATAGAATGAAGCACGAGTGGATTGCCTTTGCCATGACCATCTGACTGTCTTGCTGATTGTACACTGGTAAATAACAGAATTGCAAGTCTTGTGGCCGCATATGTAGAACACTTGGACAAATACGGGCCAATCCAGATTAGTTCTAATCTTAAGTGGGAGGGCCAACATGAAGTTTCATTTTTGCTATTTTCTCATTTTGGTGTATAAATAAGCATGTTGTGAATTACAATTGGCAACTGCATGATAGATTTTCGATACAATCGCGCAGACACGCAGGGAATAGAAAGCATTAAAACCAGAGGCTATTATTAGGTATGATTTTCACCATGGAGGTATTTATGAGATTCAACTGATGTTGTTGTATTTCTCTGGTGTCAGTTGTCTGTTGAATTGAATGAAAAATACTGCTAAGTTGTCTCCATAATTGATTTTTCTGGTTGTTTAAATTGGCATAACAAGTTTATGTTCAATTTATCAATACACATTTGTTGTATTTGTGTGATTAATCAATTGGTTCTTTCAAGCAAAGATTAAATCCTTTTATTGATCACAGTAATCAGAGAAATTCATTTTGGATTATTGAAGTAGAACTTAGTAGTCATAGTCTTGCATGTTTATACAAGTTGTAAACAAAACGTATGCCAGATAATTTGTCTCATCCAGAGAGTGTTGCTCATCTTGATCTCATTTGACTCCGTATACCCAACAAGGCACTAGTCTCTGCACTTCATCATTATAAATTCATTCAGTTTCTTTTAATTGAGTATTTAGGATTTAGATCATAATATTGTCACTATTTTCAAGTGGATTTCATCTGTTCACTCCCATTTTCCATTGTGAACAAGTTGTTGTAAGAAGATAATTCCAAGTCAAGTCTGCATTATTCAGAGAGGTGAACCCACCTAGGTTTGCAGCACCTAAAGAGTAGAAGGTTGAGCTCTCTTGACCTTGTCTATTACCCTAAAGCGTATCAAGAGATTGGCAGCCTCTTGAGGCATTCCACCTGCGTTTTTGAGAGCTAACAAGACACTCGCTTGACAAAGGTATGATGGAAAAGTAAAGGAAAACATCAACCTCCCATGAAATTTTATATCATAGTGTGAATACAAAAGGAACAACAAGATGTGAAAAATCCCCAAAAAATATACACCAGAATGACACTTTATTTTAGTGTGTCTACAATAGGAAAATGTGCATGAAAAATATGTCTACAATGCCCAAATAGGAAAAAATACTAGCAACACATATAGAACATCCAAAAATGATTCATCCCACACAAACATAAAGTTTTCAGGAGCTCAGACATCCAAGTAATTCATTAGATTGTGAAAAAAAAACTTGAATAAAATGTATCTGAAGATAAATCTAGAAAAATTACATGGATGGAACTTAATTTCTCTAAAAGATGGTTCCAATGCCATTAGAATAGTGAAAAAATGGAGAAACCGATTAAAAGTTATGAGCTCAGGATTGAAAACAACACCTTTGACTTCAACAGGTTGTAGAATGCACCAAAAGCAAAAACATGTGATGAGACCCACACCACTAGAAATTTGGCAAAACTAGCTTTTTTACGATATCTCATTCATCAAAATTTGACACTGTATGCCCAAGTTATGGCCAAAAGAAAAAAAACCTTGCTTTAGGGCAAAAGGAGGTTTCAAAGGGGCCCCTGCCCTAGGTTGTATTGCTGATGTCGGTAGAATATGCCGAAGAATATTCCCAGTGCTAAAAAAAATTTGGCCCCTTGTGTAGGAAATCAGTGACAAAATATTCGACGACTTGGTCGAAATATTTGTTGAATCAAAGAGAAGAATATGCTTTGGAATCTTTAAAAGATTCTGCTAGAAAAATATTAAAAAGTACAACTTTAAAAAAATATATATATATAAATTATTGGGCATGCACCCATATTTAATAAGTGTTGTGCTTAATTAAATAGCACAACTCTTATTAAAATAAGCACTTAAATTTTTTCTATTTATTTATTTTTTTAAATTTCGTATAACAGTTCGTACCAAGGGCTGTACTAGGGCCCTTGGTAAAAAAAATTGAATTGGCCTCTTGAATCCAATGACAAGCTCCTTTTCATGCCAAAATTCTTTGAAAATGCAGCTACCTCTAGATCTAGAAAAAAAAGCAACCGCTTCAAACCCTCATAGATCTGACCTCAAAGGTCCAAATTAGGCCAAACAAAAGAAAAATCTGACTTTCTTGACATCTTTGAATCCAATAGTGAGGTTATTTTTGCACCAAAATGCACCAAAAATGCCCACCTCCAAAATTTGCAAAAAAGACAAAGGGGATTCAGATTTGAAAACTGTAACCCTTGTTGAAGAAAAAACCTCATAAATTGAGAAGAGGTTCAATGAATCCATGCTTTGATACCATGTTATAATTGTGAAGAACCACAAAACCATGAGCCACGAGATCAAACAATGAACAAATACACCTTCCACTCAAGAGATCTGCAAATAAAAAATTGGTATATTCCTCAACAAGAAAAAGCTACAGAAGCAAGAGACTATAAAAAATATATAAAATCTCAAGAGATAATTACAATGAGGGTTGGGTGCTATATAGGAGAAAAACCCTAAAAGCATAAAAGAATTCCTAAGTTTAGCTTAAGTGCATGAGAATAAATTATACTAATAATCAATTAAAGACTAATTAATTATTAGCTAATGCATGATTTCTCTAACAAATGTCACAACATGTCTCTCAATTAATGGTAGAGTTCTAAGATCTTTAGCTCATTTCAATCCATTTTTTATGGATTTCATCTTGCCCTTCATTTCATGTTCTTATTGTAGAGGATTTTGAATATATTCTACCTCATAAGGAATCATTGGGTTTATTGATTTAATGGATTTACCTTCCTAATTCTTCCCACTGTCTCATCAATGGGTGGTTTATAATCATTCTTTTGACACATTGGATGAAAATTGAGTACTTCCTGTTAGAGTGAATTAAAGTCTTGTACCTAGTTAATTCATTCACTAGGTAATTACAAAAATTATTCACATGATTAAGTCTACTTAGGATTAAGATTCTTTCTAGAAGTCTTAGTTGAATTTTCTAGAACTTATCTAGCTATTTTGCATGATTACTAGGTAGTTAGTTTGTTAGTCATCTCATGTCATAGGATTATGACACATGTCAGCATCATGTTCAATACATCTCAACCTTGCCTATATAAGGAAGGTCAATGTACTCATTTGCAATATACTTCATACCTCATCATTTTGATAGGTCTTAATATCAAGCAAGCTCATATTCTTGCATATCCTCTTGTAGAAGGTTTTCACTATTTTTGTAGATGGTCTTGGGTATTGAGCTAATCTTCAGCTCTTACATGGTATCAAAGCCACAACTTGGAAAATATTTCTCAAATATGAGGTTTAAGCTATTTCTAGTGAGAGATGTAGGTCATTTTTAGTAAAGTTGAGTATGCTCTTCTCTTGCAACATATGATGACCTAGAGATTCAAAAAAACTTGAAAAAAATACTAGATTTGAGGTTGTCTCTACATGTGGCCTTTCATGGAAAGTCACTTTTGGCTCATATTGGAGAGTCTAAGCTCATATTCGAGTTTGAGGTAGCTGAGAAAGTCAAGATTGGATTTTTTTTGCCTAAATCTGACATTTCTAGCCAAAGTTATAAAGGTTTGAAGATTTGCAAGATTTAGAGGTTGCAGAGCTTTTGGTGCTTTTTCAGTCAAATTAGACTTCACCGTTGTCTTTAGGAGGCCTGAGAGACAAAAATCAATATATAACAAGTAGAATTTGAAAAACCAACTTCACAATCCCCAAGAATCACCTGCATGTAATCACCTATCACATGCAAACAAATATTCAAAACAAAAAAGAAGAGATGTTCTATAAACCCTTAGAGCCAATATGTGCAAGAAAAAAATAGAATATGATTATTTAATAATGTTATAATTTACAATGAGATCAATCCTTATGAAGGAGATCATGAAACCCTAAAGAAAACCTAAAAAGGAAAACCCTATTGTGCACACTTAATAATTAATAAATACAATTAATTATTAATGTGCCTAAGTTTAGCTTAAGTAAAGCTAAAGTAATAAGTGACTTAATTAATTAACCAATATGATTAAATTAATTAAGTGAGATACTTTATTACTCTAACACCCCCCCTTAAGATGAACTTAGGGAATAGCTAAAACACTAGGAAAAAGGTGCATGAAAGAAAATATGGGTCTCGACAACAAGGCCTGATCAGGTACCCATGTGCAAATGCAATGAAAACTAAATCAAATGGGGTAAAGGAGAACCACGTGGGAAAAAAACTCCTCCCCAAAATGGAATGCAAATAACAACTAAGTGATGAAAGATGGAGGACTCCATAAGACCCCCCAAGGACACCATCCATCATGAAGATAAATCAAAGAACCCCCCCAGAAGAGAGGAATGAAGAGACCACATGGCCCCACCAAAATGAAGTAGCTCCAAAAAAACTAAAGAAACAACATCTCCTGAAAGAAGTGAGAGGGAAGAGGCCATATGAATTCAATCTATGAATGTGAAGTAGGTGTATCCCAAGATGTCTCCACAGAAGTAGGTGTGAACTCAACAAATGAAGAAATCAAAGTAGGTGAAGACTAAATAGAAACCTCCAAAGATGAATGATCAACTAGATCTTGCTGCACTGAAACAGAAGAAGCCACATCGATGGCCACAAAAATAGCAACAGGAGGTGGAGGAGATGGAATGGAAGGCTCAAGAACAAGATTTGAAGTGAGAACACCAATGTTCAAGAAGCCAAATCTTTCCTCTGGATGATGATGCACACTAGAAGTGTGAGGAACAACTGTAGGAACATAAGCACCATTAGTAGCAAAATCGGTAAAGGAATACAAACGATATGAGTGATCCACTATCCTAGTAGCAATAATTGCTCTAATCTCCAAGTCTTTGATGATAACAAAATCAGGTGTGAACTCCACAGATCTCCCAGTGCCTCCATGTGTGATCTGATATATGGAAAGGAGGTTGTTTGTCAAGTGAGGGCACACAAGACATCTTGAAAGGAGTTGTCCCCAAAAATAATAGACCCCTTCCCTGTAATAGTCATGTATGTATTGTTTCCCATCAAAATGGGAGACATAGTGCAAGGCTCAAAGGAAGTGAACATAGACTATGAAGATGCCATATGATGAGATGCTCCTGAATCTAGAAGCCATCTCCCTGATCCAACACTTGAAGAAGCACAAAGAGCATGTTACTTCATATCTGATGAAGTATGTAAACCAGTTGTTCCCCTATCATGTTGCTTTGAAGAAGAAGAATGAGGGGAAGAAGATGATGTAGATATCATAGAAGGAAAATCAATCTGATGTTTTTGAAGAAGTTGTTTCAACTCATCAATGTGCTTCTTGTAGCAATTATGTTCTACATGTCCTTCCCTCTTACAATATGCACATGGACCCTTCTCCTTCCTAGATGATTTCCCCTTAGAAGAGGAGGATGAATCTAAGGACTCCTTCTGCTGCTCATGAGGTTTGGAATCCTTTTGTTTCAGTTTCTTCCCTTTTCCTATAGAAGCCTTCTGATCTCTAGCCTCTTGAGATGTAATGAGTGCCTAAGATGATGAAGAAGGTTTCACCATTCCCATGCTAGCTAACTTAGCTTGCTCTCAAGTGAGAGATGAAGCAAAGTCATCAAGAGATGGCATAGTGAATCTCGTACCAAGAGCATCCCTAGTGGCATAAAAGGTAGATACAAAAACTAAATAATCTAGTCCAAGCTTAGAAAGAATGGAAAATATCAACTAAGAGTCTTCCTTTTGAGCACCACACTATGACAATTATAATCTAAGAGACTTGAGTTTGGTGAAAAATTCCTAGATGTTGTCAAAATCCCTAGGATTTAAGCCAATAAGCTCTTTGTCTAATTGAAACCCTCTCATAGTATCCTACTTCCCAAACAAAAACTCTAAAGTAGTCCAAATCTCATTGGGTGTAGTGCAAGAATCAATATGAAAAATAAGGTTAGAAGAAAGAGACAGACATAATGTACCATAAGCTTCATCACATCTATTAAACCACTTTCTCTTTTCAGTAGCACTTGTAGGTTCAATTTCTGTACCCATGGTTACCCTATACAACCCTTTGTGTTTCAAATGAATCTCCATTTTTTTTCCAACCAAAATAGTTGAATGGAGTAAGGGGTGCAATATTATGGGTATCCATGATAGAAAATAGCAATATACACTCTCAAATAAAAAAACAATGCTTGATGATCTCAAAAAAATAGCCTGATTGCATGCTTCCCGAGAAAATAACTAAAAAGGTAAATGCTGAGATCAAACAAGAATATTAGATACCTAGTAAAAAATTCTGAAAAAATAGGTTTGAAATCTTTGTAGAGCACTAAACCAACTTTCCAACACCTATTTGTTTTCATAAAATGGAGTCAAGATGCAAAAGTTGTGCCTCCCGGAGGAAACAAATAACTCTAACTTTGCAGGAAAAAAGGCATCAAACTAAAAAAAATAAATAAATCTAACTCCAAGACTAGAAAGAAGCATTGAACCAAATTTCCTACCATAGTCTTGTTTTCTCAAAAAAGATCTTCGCTGCAAAAAAGTTATGATCAAATGAAAAAAGGCCCGTGTAAAAGGAAATTTTTAATGCTAAACAGAGCAAAATTAGGCCCCTTGCTCTAGCCCCCTCGGTCTCCACGCGGACTATCTACTAGCTTTAGGGCTGTGGTGTAGCCTTGTCAATTTGAGTAGAAAGCATTCCCAAATACAAATGTGACTCTCGGGCGGAGGAAGTCCCACAAGGGCTTTGAACGGGCTCCTGGGGCTCCACATGACCATAGCTATCGGAACTAGCTCTGCTGTAATGCAAGCCCATGAAGGTGGGAGCAGAAAGTATTAGAAAAGTAAACCTTAAATGGAGGTGGTCGCTAGGCTAAGGTCAATGGTGGGAAAATAGGTATCATCATCAGAATCGTGGTAAGGATGTAGTGGCCACACCTGGAAGAAGTGGTATAGCTGCCTGACATAATATAAAAGTAATTTTTCTAAAAACCTTATTTTTTTAAAAAATTTTATTTTGAGCCCCTGCAATGTGAAGCATGCCTTGGGGGTTGTGCTGGCCTTGGGGAAATTTTTTTTTGCCTCAGAGAGTAAATATGGCCAAAGTGGACAAGTTTTATATGAAAATAGGGGTTTTTGGATGCTACGAACTCAATGGTGAGGTCCATTTTGTCCAAAAAATAGGGTGACCTGTGATCCACAAAAAACTCAACTTTGGCTTGAAAACCCTTGCACATAAAAAAATGAGAGAATATCTCTCAAACGGCTCTAACAAGAAGCCACAATTCTAGAGCTTTTGATATCATGTAGAAGCTGAAAACCAACTTCAAAGTCCCTACATAACCACCACAGATGCAACACCTATCATATGCATGATATTCCGTAATCAAAAAGAAGAGATGTTCTCAGAAACCCCTCACAAAGCCAATATGTGTGCTGTAAAGCTATAATATGATTATTAAATAAATGTTATAATTCTTACAATGAGATCAACTCATGAAGAAGATCATGAAACCCTAAAGAAAAACTCCAAAAGGAAACTCCTTAGTAGTACACTTAATAATTAATAAATATAATTAAATTACTAATGTGCCCTCGAAGTTTTGCTTTTTATGTATAAACTTAAAGTATTATGACTTAATTAATTAACCAATATGATTAAATTAATTATGAGGATACACCTTATTACTCTTAACATAACATGCCCTATTTCTACTTTAGCTTACTTGTGAGGCAATTTTTTTTACTCCTGAAAGTGATCGTATTAAACCCACTCGGTATAGGGTGACACCTTTTTAGGAAAATATTATTTTAGCAATAATTTCTGAATCTCTGGATTTCATATGAGTGTATTCTAGCCATATAAAAAAATAATATTGGTAATTTTATTATTATGTAAATTCCTAGTAGCATTTTGTGTACTTTAGTATCGAAGGTGCATTTTTCCTGGGTGGACAAAATTTTTGTGTAGAGTTTTTATTACTTATAGGGTCGTATATACTTTTGTTGGCATCCTCTCTGATCAACTCACCACTGGGTTCCATTTATTCTGTGGACTATACTTTTATTTGACTGGAATTTCTTGGTTTTTGTAGCCTTTGTATCGCTTGTGGGCCCTTGCCGAGTCCTCCATTCAATATGTCAGCCTATGATCTCCTATCATCGACTATCTATTTCACCGCCGGTCTCCCAAGCCATTGTCGGCCCATGCTTTTTTCACCTCTGAACACTTTATCCACTTGCACTTGCTAGCATTAATCTTCGCCGCCCTACTACATTCCTGTTAGTTTTTTGATTGGCCTTTATATAGGGCCTTTAATGTAGATTTGACTGCCCAAAGTTTTGTCGGCTCCCATAATTGTTCTCTGTGAGTGTACATCAGCTGCCACATCGCAGGTTATTTATTGCATGGTCATAGTGGTTTTTATTTTAAAAATAGTTTGTAATAATTTTTTTTAATATTAAAACTTTTGTTTATCAACCAATGGGTTTTGTATAGTTTCACAACCACCATCACACCACCACTGGTGGCACTAATCACCAAGCGGTGCCTTATTTTAAAATTTTTACTTGCTTTTCATATAAGCCCTGTTACTTACATTTTGTAATCGATGAAATTTCCAAAAATTTCTGCCCATTTTAGTCTTCAATTTTGGCCCCCAGGTGCCTAAAATAGGTCCTTTTTAAAATTTTCATAACTTTTCACTATAATCTCCAAATTTTGAAAACGAGATATTAGTGGAAATCTCTCTCTAAGTACTTCGCAATGGTGTAGGTATTTTTGTCAGATGTTGTTGCAAGTACAAATTATTCACAATTGAAGTTAGATCTCCTGTTTGGACCTCTAAGCTCATAACTTTCTATCAGTTTCTTTGATTTTGGTGATTCAAGTTGTATTTGGAAGGTATTGAGGAGCTCTTTCATTTGGTTCATGTAATTTTTCAAATTCAGCCCCAAGTGTGAGATATTTAGATTTTTGCATGTTTGCTTTATGCTTCATATCTTGGACATCCTCACTTTTGGAGAAGTTATGTTTGTGGTGGGAGTTTATTTTCAATTGTATTATCAAATTTGGGAGGTTTCATATCAGTTTGATTCATATATTTTTCTTTTTTGCACTCTTAGTACTTGTTAACCTAATGGCTGAACCAGGATTTGGAGTGTTGACTCCTCATAACTATCATTTATGGAAGGTAAAAATGTAGAGATTGCTTTGGTCAAAGGGTTTGTGGTCCACTTTGAGTGATCACCAACTTGATTTTACCAAAGAGTATGAATGATTTTCTCATAGGAATAAGTGTTATGAAGCTATGGGTTTAATTGTAATGCATGTTTTAGATAGTTTATTCTTTCCTATTGAGGGATGTACAACTCCTAAGTAGGTTTAGGATAACTACAAGAATCTTTTTGGTGTAGTTAGTAAGGTATGTTCCATGCAATTCGAGGCTACATTGGCTTCACTTTCTACAGATGCATTTTCCACCATTGAAGATTCCTTTGTAAAATTCAAATCACTAAGATCTCAATTGGTGGGTTGTGGCAAGAATAAAACTAATAAAGAGTGCATTTTTTTATTGTCTAATTTTAAAGGTTCCTTTGCATACTTTTCTACTTCCTTTTATGCTACAATGGATGGTTTAGGTGATTCTTTTGTAATACCCTCTTTTGAGACATTTTGTGATAGGTTGAATAGAGAACAATAAAAACTTAGTCAACTAGATACACATGCTAAGAATCATGCTTTAGTTGCATCATCATATAAAGATAAAGGAAAGAAAAATTTTAAACCTAAGGCAGAATCTAAATAACCTCCCACCTTTTCAAAAGAGGAAAACCCTAAGAAGGAGAAGACTAAATGTGGTTATTGTAAAAAATTAGGGCACGGTGAACAAACTTGTTACAAGAAAGAGTTAGATGAAATGAGGTGACTCTTAAAGGAACACAACATTTCTTTTCCTTCTAAGTCTAAAAGTTCATCATCTTATTCTTCTCAATCGACATCTACTACACACACTAAGCTTGAAGGCATTGCAAATGGGAGTGATATGATAGATGATTATAAAAAGAAAGGACATGCCCTTGATGTAACATATGTTGAGAGGTCTAGAAATTGAATTCTTGACTCTAGAGCCTCCTCTCATATATCAAGCCAACCTGATAGGTTTTCATCTTTGAAGCATACTTCAATGATGAGGATCTTGATGGCTAAATGATGTTTATCTTGATGTATTTGGTAAAGGGGTTATTGATGTGCCACATGGTAGCTTTAATAATGTGCTTTGTATTCTTGATATTAAGCACAATCTTCTTTCAGTATATCAAATAGAATAAATTTATAAATTAATTGAGTTTACTCCAAATTCAGTCTTCATTCAAGATTTGGATACCAAGCAACTTCTTGTAGTGGGTAGGTCCAATCATCAAGAAAATATCTATTATTTTTCTCATTTTGTTCCTAATGGTTAATGTTCTAGGGATATCTCTCATAGATCCAGTGTGGATAGTTATTTAAGTGGTTGTTGTGGTGGATGGTTAAACCTCACTATATTCATCATTCATGTAATGAGGTTGCATCTCCTCTTGCTTCTTCCATTTTGAGCAAGACTTCAAATGACTAGGATACTAGTGGCTTTCTATATTTTCACTTATAGAATGGTTTCATGACAGGGATATCATATTTGGTGTCATACTTCAACAAATTTTGAGGAATTTTTTTAGGGGGTTTCTCTCCTTTTGACCATTCATCTTTGGAGGTTTCTCTCGAGTCTCCACATTCTTTGTCTTCTTCCTTGATTGGGGTAACACCTGATTTTGTTGAAGCATCTTTAGAGGCTCTTGACACATCTTCATAGATTTCATGCTTCAGACTACTTCCCTCTTGCTTCTTCTTGGACATGAGGTTTCTTTAGCATCGCCCATTGGATTTTTTTGTTCTTAAGGGGAGATACATTGTTTTTAGGAATTCTCTTCTCTTTTATCTTCAAACATTCTTCAGTGGTTTTGGAGTTACTTCATTATTGGGGGGGGATTTTATAATATATATATGTGTGAGGGGGCTATATAGTCACTTTCTTTCCCTCTTATTGGGGGGGGATTTTATAATATATGTGTGTGTGTGTGACGTATGGTGTACTTGGGGGGTATCATGGAGTCCTCCATCCTTCCTCACATGATTTATTTTGTGTTTCTTTTCTCTTTTGGGGAGGAGTTTTGTCCCTTTGAGTTTTCTCCTTTTCTCCATTTGTGAGAGATTTATTTTTGCATTTGTACATGGGTAACTAAAATATTCTAGTAGTTGGGACCCATATTTGCATCTTTTTGCATCATTTGCATAATAATATTCTCCCTAAGTTTCACTAAAGGGGGGTGTTAGAGTGAATCAAATTCTTGTACCTAGTTAATTCATTCACTAGGTAATTAGAAGATTTATTGACATTATATTTTTTGTGTATTTTATCTTGTTGAATATCAAACATATGTGTGTTCCTTTGTGCCTATATTGGTTTTCCCTAAGATCTTAGATCCTAGGAGCTTGGCCACCTCCTTGATCCTTAGTCATTTTCAACATTTGCACAATTGGACCCCTCTTGACATATATTTCTCTAATTTAGTGTGAGTTTGAGCGTAAGTTCATATTCTCACTAAAGTGGGCACTAAATGTAGCATCACAAATTATCACCCTTGACAATTTCACACTATTTTTTACTGCCGATTAAGTTATTGGACCTAACTATTCTTCTAATTTCCAAAATTATGTATTCCATGACTTATTTTAAATATTTTCTAATAATTTTCAAGCATAAAATAAATTATCACATTTAATACTTTGTTCTCGACACTTTAAACCCCACAAATAGGGTTGGGACATAGGTGCCTAGAGCACACATGTCCCCCTATTTTGGCTCCAAATTTAAATATGTCGATGTGGGAATTTTATTATTTGAAATTTGAATATCTAAAGTCAACTATCAAGATTTAATTTTTGGGAAATTATAATAATAGCATATAAGTACCTAGTTATTGCATCATTTTAAATCTAACAACAAAGAGCTATCTGGAAAATTAGTAGCAAAATTTTGATCAAGAGCATCTAGGAGCATTAACTAACAAGATAAGAGCAACCTTTAGAGTTTTGTTGCAGCATTCAATATCCAACATCATGTCAAAGTGTATCTGAGTTCATGTGTTATCATTGTTTTGTGAAGGCTAGCCCTTGTTGTAGGTCTCTAAAACATTCAATCAAATAAAGAAAATAAAGATCCAAGACCCTTGGAGTGATGTGCATGACTTCACTCCTTTAGAGAAGCCATTGAAGGGTGGTGAGTTTCAACACTTTATGATTTCATCATTCCTTCCTTTCATTTATCCATTTATCATTGACATTGTCATTGTGGAAGTGGAAATAGTTACATGAGGTTTAACTAAGGAAAGCCCCTAAAATGGTCCAACATTTCCTCTCTTTGTGAATGTGTAGATCTCAGGTTGAAGATCATCAAAGAAAGCTTGAAGATGCTTTATTCATGTTGCATTCAAAATCCTACACCTTGACAACTCATGGAAAGTCAATTACAAAAATATCAGACACTGATCCAACAAGTTTGTATATGAGAAACAAGTTTATACCACCAACACCAACGTCTGGATAAATTCAGCTAAAATTTATATCACAAGTGCATAGTGTCCTCCCCTTTATGTTTCTAATGTTTGATTTGCTCTGTGACATCTCATATTTTTTGTATTCACATCAAAACACTATTTTGCATCATTAAATTAATTAGATCATTGTATTTTATTGTTAGTTCATTTCCATATTTGGTTAAGGGTTGGTTGACTCACCTTTTAGGTTGTAATTCAACCTCATACCTTGTCCAAATCCATCAAACCCCTATTCCATCCTCACATTCACACACACATACACAGCTCCAGAACCCCTATACCTGCATATCCCCACACACATATTAAATTAGGGAAGGGTGCCAAACCCTAAGGTGAAAACTACAAAGCTTTCCCTTTCCCTACATTTCAAAATCAAGTAATAATCAATCATATATTACATAACATCATGATATCACCACTTCTAGCAATAACTTATTGAAATGCAACTTATAATCAATACTACTTCTAGTAAAGATTAAAATATCAACACCTACTCACACATCCATATTTTGTAATCACCTAATAATAATTTGATTTCAATAATAATAAAATAATCATCTCAACAACCCCTAGCACATAATAAAATATATCTATTATACATAATGATATTACTAATAATAAATAAGAAATAACCCATCATAACTAAGCATCTTGATCAACACATACATAATCAATGAAGAAAATCCATCTAATTGTCACAAAAAAATCACAACAATCATTAGTTATGCATAATTACTTAGTAACCATATCAAAAAATATGAACATAATTGATGTATAGGAACAATCATTGTTCATAAACTCATGTATAATATCCAACATAGAAGTATATAAAACATTGGACAAGAACCATCAAAACACATAGACTCAATAGGATCATGAAAAGGTGGGGTCTTACATAAGGTACATATAATGGGGAAGGACAAAACAATTCAAATAGAAATAGATTCAAGAATTTAAAAATATAGGAACAAAAGATCCTTCAAGAATTATGACCTTAGAAGATTTAAAGATTAATTTGACAATATTAATTAAATAACTGAAATGTTATTTGATCAACACAAATAGAATGATATTAGACAAAATAATGGGATAAAATTGACCAAATACAAATGGCCAATTTTAAGTTTCTACACTTCCATACACCGAATCTCATCTATTATGTTCAAAGGTGACTAATATTTTTGCATTGCTCAATATCTATTATATGTTGCTTCATTATTATAAATTTGAGAGCTTCTTTTCAAACTAGTGAGTGTTGTGACAAGCTATAGGATCCCTACATTGTTAAAGGTAATAAATTTGTGTGTAAGAAGGCTGATTGTTGGAGTCATGGACCAAGGAAGGGTTGATGAAGGCACTAGAAACGTCGACAGTTAGAAATGTTTGACCTCTAAACTTCCTATGCTACATATAGTGTCTTACCTTTTCATGCCACACATACATATTTGTGACCTTTCATCGAAGAGAAAGTCATGAAATTATACCTTTGCGTGCATTTAGTAGGGAGAAAAATAAAATCTATATTTGGTTGGTTGTGATCTTGTTGATCAACCATGTGACTCCCTTTTCATTTTTTTAGTGTATAATACCAACATTTAGTGAATCTCAAGTAGAGAGGGAAGGAGATAGAGAGATAGAGAGAGAGAGAGAGAGAAGAGAGAGAAGAGGGGACAGAGAGAAATATGGACAGGTAGAGAAGTAGTTCTTGAGCTCAAAGGAGACAGTTGAGTCAGTTAAAGGGATGGAGATAGTGAGAGAGAGAGAGAGGTCTAGAGTATAAGAGATAAAGAATGAGTGAGAGAGAGAAAAAGATGAAACGACTTGTTGATTACTGATATTTGACCTTTTGATTACTGAAATTTGACATGTTGATTATTGAAATTTGACTGTTTGAAAAATTATAAGATCTTCCAAAAACTAGAATTTGCATTATGACTCCAATAGATCCCAAACCACTCTCAAACATCCTGAAGCTATATACATGAAATATAACTTAAATTATAAGAAATTAAATATCCATATGTAAATGCTAACTTATACTTTAAATGTTTATTTCATGTATATAGTTTCCCTAGTAGAGAAAGGGAAAGACAAAAAAAAGAGTTTACCAAAATGCATTCTAAAAGGTCATGCTTCATATTTGGCAAGCACCAAATTTGGCACTCACTAACGGGATTGCATTGGGAAATACCAACCCAAATGGTTGGATTTTTCCTTGGGCATCCAACCCAAAGGGTTGGATAACCATTTCATGTTGAGGACGTGATTTTCTAAAGGGTAACACAATTTCACACATTTTTGGTTGTGCTCTCCATCAGGTTTGGACCTTTTTTAATGCAAATTTATAAAAATACCATGATGATTTTAGGCTCTCTCTTAGCTATCTAACCATATAATTTTTTAATGTTTTGATTATGTTAATATTTTCATCTATAACTTCTCTTGTTAGTGCCTTCATTTTTTGTCAAAAACCAACATGTGCTAGTTTGGGTTAGATTTTTACTCATTAATCAAATTTTGAAACAAATTACATTTTTAGAAACTAGACACAATTCTACATGTATTGAAAAAGATGATTTTTTATTAGTTTTCAAAAAAATTAGCGGGGAGCACACTCAAATTTTTTGATTTTCAAGATGTGTCCACTTTGAAAATCAATAAGATATTATACTCATTAAAAAATTAGCCAAAAAAACTAGCATAAACTACATGGTGTTAGCTGATTTCTCACAATAGTGATTTTTAAAATTCTAAAAAAAGAACTTTTTAGGGGGGCACAATAGACGGTATGCTATTTTTTTGATAAAAACAAGACCACGTTGTGTGGACCCCCTTTTTCAAACCCTTAATCTTCACTATTTTCAAATCCTTTTTGAGTTTTCTCATCTTTATTCATCCCAATTGTATCAATTACACATAAATCAACTTCATAAAAAATTTCACAAAATTTAGATTTTACCTCATCATTTGATGCTACAAATTTTACTCCCGATTCCTGTTAATGTCAGCCATTTTTTTTCCAATTGTTGCAACATCCTCTTCTATGCATGCAACCTTCTTGTCTTTCACTTTATTTCCTTCAAAGAGACATATATCTACAACAAAATCTTCTTCTCATCATATTATTTTTTTCATTTCCCTTCCAAAGAATCTATCTATTCCCCTTATCTCTTCTTTCAAAAATATATTACCTTCTTCTTCATTAACCTCTTTATCAAACATAAGACTATCAAAGTTCATGATTTGAACTAATAAACCTTCATTGTTATCTACCTCAATAATACCATATTTCCATTTGTTTCCACATCCACAAAATCATGTAACTCAACATCAATTTGTTTTCACTAATTTTAAAAAAATCACATGTTACCTTTGCAACCTCCTGTTTCTTTCTTGTTGCTCCAACTTTTCCTTCATTAAAATTTTATTTGACATCTTTCATACTTTCATATTCCACCTTCTCTTCAATTTTTTCAACTTCACACCTTTCATTAGCCATTATACCCTTTTTATGTAATATTTGTTCACACTTTCTTTTAGCCTCTTCAAGTTCTCTTCTCTACTCCATCTTTATCATGTCCAATCTAGCATCAATCTTCTTTAATTCCCCAACAATACATTTTATAAATATCTTTTCTCTCCACTCTTCCATAGGTTAAATCCTCACAAGACTTCTCATGACCCATCTTGTCCTCTTCTTCAAAGACATCTTCAAAGACTCGCAAGCCCCTTTATAGTTACAAGTACTCCTTGTAACAAACTCACAACTTTATTTAAAGCTTTTGTGCCTCCTTCTCTACCATCTACAATCATAGGTACTCCCTACAAAAAATATCTCTAGGAATCAATCCCTTTGTAGTTACAAACCTCCCCTCACCTATAACAAAATCTTCTAGAACTTGATTCCTCTATGGTTGCAAAGTTATCTTCTGCAACCAACTCTCTCAAGTTTTCTTGAGACACCTTGAAGCTTCCTCTCATTAACCTCTTTCATAAACTAATCTCTAATCTATCATAAAGACATTTTCTCTTCATAATTCTTTGCAACTTTCTACCTCCTTAATCCAATGATCATCCTGCTCTAATACCATTTGATTTAGCTCAACAATCGAGAATCCTATTGGATTGTCAGTTGCTGCAGTCTCTACGCTCAACAACAAGAAACTTGGATTTTGGAAATTACAAGAAATTTTATGAGAGATCAATTGCAAAATATCTAACACTAGAAACAATAACAAATTCAAAAATCAAGGTACTAGTTTCACCATTCAATCCTCAAGTTTACAATCTCAACATCAAATTGAGAGAGAACAAACCAAAAACTTTGCTACAGGTAAGAATTCACCTATAGCAACCTCAATTCAAACTCAAGAGGCCACAATCAATCTTCTATGACAACAAAATTAGCCTTAAATCTCATGATCATGCTCTTGGGCATCCCAACTCTTCTTCCCAGATGCTTGTCTTTACCAAATTTGAATTTTTATTTTTCCAATTCTTCTCTCTAACTCCCTCTCCAACCAGGACATGGCCTTTTCCTTGCTTCCTCAACTACACTTAATTTTATTTTTCCTTCTTGGGAATTTCCATGCCCCCCATTCCCCACTTCCTGCAATTTGTAATTGTTTTCTAAGTTATATCAATCCACAACCCCATCACCAAGCACCCATACTTCCCCACTTCTCATTTGTTCCAAATTTTTGAAATCTAAGAGGAGTTACAGATGCTACAATTGGTCTCCTCAAGCCTAGGTGTGGAGTTTTTTTGTAACTCCTCAATTTCAAAAGAAATTAAATTCCAACAACCCTACCTTCAAATTAAAATCAAATTCAAATTCAACTTGGATGACTTCAATTTTGAGGAGTTTGAAATAAAATGAATTTCATGCTTGCAAGATATAAAAAATAAAAACCAACCAGCAAGAAAACAAATTTAAAAAGCAAATTTTTTTTGTTAATGTGTAGGATTTTCCATGCACCAATATGCTCCTATAACATAAGGCTAAACATTTATATGAATTTGGAGCATATAATGCCTAGGTCTTATATTATGCCTATTAGATCTTACATTTAGGATTTATCCATGAGGTGATATCATGCACACTCCCCTCAATGGAATCATCTAAGGTCAATCACTTCATAGAGGAATTAATAAGTGATGGCTAATATTCCAATCTATTTCTTCTTGATTATAGTATATACTAAATATTTAGACATAATAGAATTGGAGATAACTTTTTCATACTAATCATAACATGCTTTCACTTCAATATAATTGGAGAGAACTTTTATGATGGAATGCTTTCAATTGAGTGAGGTTCCCATGATCTTCAATTTATTTTTCTCTCTTTAGAAATGAGATTCTTTAGTTAGAGTAAAGTAAATCCTAAATATCATATAGTAATGTGATACTTTTACAAGTATCTAGTTGAAACTCTTCCATAAATCTTCAAGGCAACACTATTTTTTTAAGAACTACTTTTGTATTGTGGGCTTTCATTAAAAATCATATAATATGACTTTGTAAAATTATTATGCCATCTATGTAATAACACCTGCACCATTTACTTTCAAGACATAGTCTATGGTAGATTTCTTATAAATAGAATCACCAACATAGTTAGTAACACAATAATCAATTAACATTGATTCTTTGGTGCAATAATAATAATAATTTAATATGTTTAATATGCATTTGTCATCTTCCAATAAGCATATAGTGAAAAAATATTCAAATGATCATTATAAAGGAGATCATAACATACTTTCATGAACATAAGTATGATTCAAATTTATCATTTTTCTTTCAAGGAAAAAAAATCTTGCTACTAATCATATAGTAATGATTCACAAAAAATAAAATAAAGCAACAGGTGAGTTATCCTTTCGAGGATTGCTCCCCAAACAATGTATTAGGGTAATAGCCACCCATAATAAGGTGAATTGTACCTAATAAAATTTTTAGAGGATACATGAAGCTCATACTGATACAAAATGTATCAAATATTAGTAAACAAAGCTCTTTACAACTAAATGAATCTTTTTTAAGAGATGAGTAGATTCATGCTATAGATTAATGACCTTCTAGGGTTATTCATCTACTTTTCCATACTGTATATAAATGAGGTATGTGTTAGTGAGACATGGAAAGAGCACTTCGATCACATGAAACAAATTTTATAAGGCTTAAAACCTAAAATAAATATTAAGAGAAGAATGAATTTATGTGATAATTTCATATTTGACAACAAGGGATGATAGTATTAGGAGTACCAAATAAATTTTTATATAAGACTTTTGTACATCTAAAATATGGATACTTCATCATAAATATGAAACTAGAAAAAATAATATATGCATTGCATCTTTGTTAATATTCCTTGAAAACCCAAACTCCATGATCTCTTAATGAAAATGGAAGATAGAAGGCATCAAAACTATGAATATCTCTAATATGAGAATGAATTGTGATTGGCTCTTTTAGATGTTTTTCCTCCAATATTGAATTTATACTTAGACAGTGTGCCAAAAAACCTTTGTAAATGGCATTTTTTTCCATTTTTTTAAGTTACACTAAGGCTAAGAGTTAGTGAATTATTTGTAATTTGTGTTTAGCTTTTATTGTGTCATGCATGCCCATCTATCTGACTTGGTACATGTTAACCATATCAACATGACCACTTATTTTCTCTTCATTCGCCTGATTAGACTTGAATTGACCGCTAGCATGGTTGGCTCAACAAATATACAATTAGTCAATTTACCAGTAAATAATACAAATAGATCTAGTGTACGTGACATAATTTATCATTAATTTATGTCAAGTAGTAAATATATATTTTTTTTTCCACTGAAACTAAATGATGCATTATTGTAGTTGTGATCCAATTTGATTTCTATCTTGATGATAAATGGCTTGTAATCTCTCAAGAGTTTAAATCCATTCCTAAAGTTTGAGTGACATGTATGTCTCTACCAAATGAATGAAAAAGTTTGGTGGTGACAACTTAGAGAATAGTGTAAGGCCCATATTCAATGTCTCTCAAATTGTTATGTTCTTTATGTCAATTTTTTTTTTGCTTTTTTCAAAAAAAAAAGTTTGTGTAAGGAAAGGCTCTAGTGCATAAATTGCTTTCTTCATGTCAATTCACAGGGAAATAATGTAGTACTTTTAATTTCAAGATTATAGAGCATTAAGATTCACACATAAAAGAATAGACAATAATATCGACAGAGAATAGACACCTAATTTATGTGGGAAAACCCTTTTGGGAGAAAAACCCACCACCAAAGAGAAGTCACTTTATTCACAGTAAAAACAAATTACAATAAATTTATAGATCCCTCCTTCATAGGTATTAGTTCTCTGATATTATGCAACAACATTAAAATCGGCCAACCACAGTCAATTGCAACACTATTACAATGTTCTTTCAACATACAATCTACTCAACTGATGCCAAACTTTTTCTTCTTGCTCTACACACAATCCTAATTGGACTGCTTTCTATATTCACTTCAACCCTTCGATTTCTAGGAATCTATTGTCCAAACTGATTTGGTTTGCTCAACTTCCAAGAAGCTCAATTGTCGACATTATCCCACATTGGCACAAAATATTAATAGTCATTAGTTTATAACCAAAACCCGAAGACTTTAGGTATCCATGAATTATCTCTTTTGATTACCAACTCACTCGTACACCCGTGGTCAAACCGACCATCGACATGGCCCCACCAAAGTGAACACTCATTGGTGTGTCGCTCAAAATGTTAACTTCATAACCACCGCATACAAGTTACAAATTTACCAATCCCTATGACAAGTCAATACCACTGTCGTCCAATTAGAGAAAACTCAAACTTCATAACTCCCACATACAAGTTATGAATTTACCGATCCCTGTGACAAGCAATACCACTGTCATCTAGTCAAAGAAAACTCAAACTTCATAACGCCCACATGTACAAGTTATGAATTTATTGATCTTCCCAACAACAAAGGAGATCAGTTAGTTAGGAAGTTATGAAACTTCCAAACTCCGTGACAAGGTTCTTAAGTTACATAAATCACCAATGTTGTGACAACAAAGGAGATCGGTCAGTCAGGAAGTTATGAAACTTCCAAACTCTGCGACAAGGTTCTTAAGTTACAAAAATCACTGATGCTATGACAACGAAGGAGATTGGTTAGTTGGGAAGTTACGAAACTTCCAAACTTCACGACAAGGTTACAAACTTAGGAACTCCAGCGATCAATCGACAATGAAGACTTGAATAGAGATACAAGCTACCAAGTTGAGGCACAATTTCCAATAGTCTCCCACTTGATGAAGATTTACTGGCTTCCTCCAAACTCGAAGTTAATGAAGGTCATGGGCTCTAAGGCCCATCAAACTAACACACCACCTGTATGTTTTCGTGCTCATGGGTTTGTCAACGCATCTACAACATTTTTCAGAGTATCCACCTTCTCTAAACAAACATTTCCATCCTCCACCATATCTTGTACAAAATGATACTGCACATCAATATGTTTCTTGGCATGGAAAGTTGGATTTTTCACCAAACAAATAGCACTCTGACTGTCACAGCAAATTAAAAATTTCCTTGTACTTAACCCAACATCAAAACACAAACATTTAAGCCATACAACTTTTTTGCAGGTGTGTATTGCTACCATATATTTAACTTTAGTAGTGGATAGAGTGACTACAGCCTGCCGCTTACTCATCCAACTGATTGCACCACCATTCAACATGAAAATGTATCCATTGGTGGATCTACGGCTTTCAAATTCCCTTGCCTAATCAAAATCCACATAACCTCTAATGTTGAGAGAATGTTGTGATCCAATTGAGTTAACATGATAACACAAAGCATGCTGTGATGTACCTTTTAAATATCTAAAAACTCTTTTCATAGCATCCCAATGTGGCCTTCCTGGATTCATCATAAACCAACTAAGAACTCCCACTACTTGGAAAATGTCTGGCACTGTACATAACATTTCATACATTAAGCTTCCAATTGCACTTGCATAAGGAGCTCTGGTCATGTCCTCCGTCTCAGTAGGAGATTTTAGACAATCTTCAATAGATAGTTTCATTTCCTGTAGAACTAGAACAACTAGCTGCTTGCAATCAATCATACTAAATCTCTCCAGGACAGTGCTAATATACTTACTCTGGCTGAGCCCAAGTTTTTGACTCTTTCTATCCCTGGTTATTTCCATCCCCAGAATATACCTGGCTGCACCAAGATCTTTCATTTTGAACTTTGTAGACAACTGAGATTTTAGATTAGAAATCATAAGCTTACTATTCCCAATGAACAACATGTCATGCACATACAGGGAAATAACTAAGACAATCATTTTCAAATTTGAAATACACACAATGATCAGATTTTGATCTTACAAATCCCAAAGACAAAACAAATGTGTCAAACTTTTGGTACCACATTCTAGGAGATTGTTTTAATCCATATAGAGATTTTTTCAACTTGCATACCAGATGTTCTTTACATTTTTCCACATAGTGCTCAGGCTGGGACATAAATTTCTTCTTCAATATCACCATGAAGAAATGATGTCTTCACATCCATCTATTCAATCTCCAAGTCATATGTTTTTGCAAGTGACAGAGGAAATCTGATAGATGTCAACTTAGCTACAGGAGAAAAGATTTCTCCATAATCAATTCTCTCTACCTAGGAATAACCTTTCACAACCAACCTTACCTTATAATTTTCAACACTGCCATCTAGACCTATTTTCTTTTTAAATACCCATTTATAGCCAATAGATTTTCTACCTTCAAGAAAGGGCACCAAACTCCAAGTGTCATTCTTTTCTAATGATGCCATTTCTTCATTCATGGCTTCCAACCAAGAGTTTGCATCAAGCATATTAATTGCCTCTTTAATATTCCTAGGTTCATCAGTACTAGTAATCAAAGGATAGGCACAAGTAGAATCTAACATAGAAAACCCATACCTATCAGGTTGCTTTCTTTCACATGTTGATCTCCTCAAGGGTTGAGGCTGAGGTTGTTCTTCTTCTTTAGAACTCTCAGAACTACTCGAGCTCTCCTCAGATTTAGTTATGTTTTGAATTTTTAATTCCTCTTTATCTGGTGTCGGAGGAATTTCAACTACATCTTTTTTATTTTCTGATTTTATCTCTGACTGCATATCCAAAGTAGAAGGCTTTAGCTCACGAAAAATAACATTTCTACTATACAAAACCTTCTCAGTCACAGGGTTCCAAAGCTTGTATCCTTTTATGCCAACACTATAGACAATAAATATACATTTAAATAACCTGCCTCCAATTTAGATCTTTTTTCATTCAACACATATGCATATGCGTCACAACCAAAGACTCGAATGTGTCTCAAAGAGGGCTTCTTTCCAAACCATGCTTCCAAAGGTGTTTTCTCAACAAGAGCAAAATTTGTAGAATGATTTAATAAATAACATGCTATTGCAACTACCCCTCAACCCAACCCTCTCCAAGCCAACATTTCTCGAAGATTCTTCTGCTCTTTTCCATCACTGCCTTGTTGAGCCTTTCAAAGCCCTACTAAGCGTATAAAGTGTAGTCTTATGTCTTTTAATTCCATGATCTTTATAGTACCTTTGAACCTTCCAACAAAACTCGCCATTGTGCTTAACCTTAAACATTTTATTTTCCTTCTAGTTTGATTTTCCAATGGTGGTTTTTAAATTCTCAAAACAAATGAACACTTTTGATTTACTCTTTAAAAATAACACAAATGTTCTTCTCAAATAGTCATCAATAAAAGAAACATAATATTTAGAATTTGATAATGAAGTAGAACATTTATCGACCAAACACATCGTAATGAATAAAATCAGTATACCAAAAGATTTATGAGGACTGGAATAAAATGAAACACAATGTTGTTTACCATATATACAATGCTCACAAAATTTTAATTCAAGGTTACAGTCATCAAGCCCTTCAACCAGGTTTCTATTTTTTAAGGTTTTTAAACCTCTTTCTCTAATGTGGCCTAGCCTATGATGCCACAACATTGTTTTCTCAGCTGAAAGCTTCATCTCTAAAGAATTAGCTCTTGCTGAAACAATCACCTCTTTCCCTATAGATTTACATGGTTTTTCAAAAGCACTATTGCATTGAACTACATTTGAGTCCAACTTATACACAGTACCAATTCGAGCACCCTTTGCCAACAACATAGATCCTCTTGTCATCTTACAAACACCATTAGAGAAAGAGACTTGTACACCAGCATCATTTAGCCTACTAACAGAAAGTAAATTTTGAGTCAGACCTGGTATATGCATAACATCATTGATTCCCTTTACCCTTCCATCAGGGAACCAAATTCAGATTGTTTCACGACCAACTATATCTAGGGATGAATCACTTTACAAGTACACCTTTCCACCATCATATTTTTCATACATTGTAAACTAGTCTCTATGAGATGTCATGTGGAAAGATGCTCCATAATCAATCATATAGACATCATTTGATGCCTGAGTTGCCAAGGATGCAATGAAGGAATTTGATTCACTCTGAGAAGAATCATTGTTAGAAGAGTTCTTCTTCTTCTTTTTCTCCTCTTTGCAATCCTTTCGGACATGAACAAGCTACCCACAGTTCCAAAACTTCACCTTAGACTTTTTTCCAAGAGACTTTGATCTCCCTTCTGATTTGGATTTGGATTTCATGTCCTTCTTTCCTTTCTCTTTCGATTGGCCTCGAACAACAAGAGCCTCCTTGGCCATCTCAAAAGATTTTCTTCTCATTTCTTTTGATAACAAAGAAGCAACAACATCTTCCATCTTGAAAGTGGATGTTGTACTCCCAATGGCCATCATCAAGTGATCCCAAGAATAAGGAAAAGAACATAACAAAAACATACAACAATCTTCTTCAATCTTCACACCCACAAATGTTAACTGAGCAATCAACATGTTAAAAGTATTCAAGTGATCAACAATAGATGCTCCTTCCTACATTTTCAAAGAATACAACTTCTTAATTCCTCAAGAAAAACTTGTTTACCAAGGACTTTCCCTTATAAATATCTCCAAGTCTTTTCCACAAGGAGGTTGTAGTCTTTTGTTCATGCACATTAAGAAGAACAAAGTCTTCCAAACAGAGCCTTATCAACCCCTTTGATTTTTGATCTGCAATATCCCAATCTTCTTGCTTCATGCAAGAAGGTTTCATTCCAAACATAGCCATCCAAAGATCACAATCAACCAACAAATCTTCCATTGTGAGTTTCCATAACTCAAAATTGCTACCATTGAATTTCTCAATTTCAATCTTTCTATATGTACTTGCTAGTGTCATCTCAATTTGTAATTTGACAATTACCATACTTCTACAAGACTCCCACTAAACAAAAATGACACAAAAAACCCAACCAACCCACAAGGATAAAACAACTGGTCAAGCTATGATACCACTTGTAAGGAAAGACTCTAGTGTGGAAATCACTTTCCTAATGTCAATTCACAGGGAAATAATTTAGGAGTACTTTTAATTTCAAGATTACAGAGCATTAAGATTCACACATAAAAGAATAGACAATAATATCGACGGAGAATAAATTCCTGATTTATGCGGGAAAACCCTTTTGGGAGAAAAACCCACCACCAAAGAGAAGTCACTTTATTCACAGTAAAAACAAATTACAATAAAGTTACAAATCCCTCCTTCACAGGTATTAGTTCTCTAATATTACACAACAACATTACAATCAGCCAACCACAGTCAATCACAACATTGTTACAATGTTCTTTCAATATACAGTCTGCTCAATCGATGCCAAACTTTATCTTCTTGCTCTACACACAATCCCAATTAGACTGCTTACTACATTCACTTCAAGCCTTCAATTTCTAGGAATCTACTGTCCAAACTGATTCGGTTCGCTCAACCGCCAAGAAGCTCAACCCTCAACATTATCCCACATTGGTGAAAAATATTAACAGTCATTAGTTTATAAACAAAAGCCCAAAGACTTTAGGTATCCATGAGTTATCCCTTTTGATTACCAACCCACTCATACACCCACAGTTAAACCAACCATCAACATGGCCCCACCAAAGTGAACACTAATCAGCTCATCACTCAAAATGTTAACTTCATAACGATTGCATACAAGTTACGAATTTACCGATCCTCGTGACAAGCCGATACCACTGTCGCCCAATTGGAGAAAAATCAAACTTCATAACTCCCACATACAAGTTATGAATTTATTGATCCATGAGACAAGTCAATACCATTGTTTCCCAATCGGAGAAAACTCAAACTTCATAACTCTTGCATGCAAGTTATGAATTTACCGATCCCTACGACAATGAAGGAGATCAGTCAGTCAAGAAGTTAGGAAACTTCCAAACTATGCAACAAGATTCTTAGGTTACAGAAATCACCAATGCCGTGACAATGAAGGAGATTGGTCAGTCGAGAAGTTACAAAACTTACAAACTCTATGACAAGGTTTTTAAGTTACAGAAATCATTGATGCCGCGACAACTAAGGAGATCGGTCAGTCAGGAAGTTATGAAACTTCCAAACTCTGTGACAAGGTTACAAACTTAGGAACTCTAGCGATCGGCTGACAATGAAGACTTGAAGAGAGATACAAGCCAACAATTTGAGGCACAATTTCCAACAGTTTGTTTACAAAAATCTTTAGAAAACTTGTTCTAGAGAATTTATTAGTGATGATGAGGAGAAAATTGTAATTTTTTTGAGTTCTCTATTTAATGCATGATAAAGGATAGAGGTAACTTTGCAGATGTAATTATAACTTAGTTGATCAACATATATGAAAAATGTACGCGGTGTAGAAAGCTGGCCAGAGTATGTTTTAAAACCGCACCTCAAGGGATTTCATCTCATTTAATTGATTACGAAGAGTTTGCGCCAGGTAGTTGGGTAATTTTCTAAAAGGTGAAGATTTCCCTCACGCGGGGATCCACTATATCCTCCACTTGGGCCGTAAGACTCAATTTGACGCGGCTCGCCCAAACGGGGATTATCGCTATGCACTTCCGGGGCTGACACCTCGCAGGTTAACAAGCTAAAGCTGAAGGCTATATTGACTTAAGCTGTGGCTGCCGCGCGCCTGAGTCGAATTTATTAAATTAACTGAATTTGTATCATGATTTTCGAGGGAGATAGGGTGAAAGCCAGATTTAATATGCTCGTCCTTGCATTCATTCCTTAGAGTGCGCTTCATAATACTCAATGCCACAGATTTAAACGCATATATTGTAAATAAAATGGATTCCGCATAAATGAAAAAGAATAAACAAATACTTTGAGAAAATGGACTATACGCCAGACACATAGGAGCCTTTCTATTTTGTGAAATCTCCGTAGCTCCCTTCAGTTTCGAGGACTTTGGTTATTAAAGGAGGTATCTTGGATATATAGTATTAATGGGAGAGAGATATAAGCACATTTTATTTAAGGTTTTTATATTACTATAAAATAATATATTTTAAATTTTATTAACTATATTTAGAAAGAGAAATATTTTTCTTAAATACAATCTTAATGGATGTTCTTGCAAGTTGTTTTGAAATAGGTCTTTTGATGATCATCAGATCATGCCTCTTTTTATACATCCAAAAGCTAGTTTTTCATGATGGAGAAAATTGGTCATAGAGAGATCAAAGGAAAATAAATGTTCTATGATATATATTTAACATGTTAGATTGATTTATTAATATGACCATATTCTCTATATTCATTGTGGTGAGACATAGAAGGAATAGGTTAAAATATTTAGTCATACATGTGGTTTTACCCAAGACAAATTGGGGGTACTTAGTGAGATTATAAATTATTATACACTATCAACAATTTAAAAAGAGAAAATGAAATAATTAATTTTAAAATAATAGAGAAGACAAAACATATATATTACAAAAATGGTCATACACATATATTGTCAAGCATACAAAGGTTTCTCATTAAGGTCTCCATATCTTCTAGTACAACCTATAAAAATGATTAGTATAGCCTAAATTGCTCTAATACCATGTTAGAAATTAGGATCTTAGGGTACTAATAATTATGAACAAGATATAAAATAAATAAAATGAGAATCATACAAGTATAAACTTTACACATTACACAAGATATACATGGTGAAAACCCTTTTGGGTAAAAACCCCCATAAAGCATCATTTTTTTAAAACACTTACAATAATGGTCTATTATAACATAGACTAGACTTGGGGAACATTTCTCCTTACTTTCACATGGCCTATAAACCTCATGTGCATAGTGATAGAATTCAATATCAATCTCCAAATTCATCATCTCTCAAATGAGAGAAAGCCTCCTTAAATATAGAAGGAAGGGTGACATAATGCTTGAAAGGGAAATAGTCACACCTATTCAACAACCAACATTCATAAATAATCAATAATCTAATTATTACACTATAATTATTTCAAATGGGATATGCTTAATAAGCATATTTAATATATAAGGTTTATAACTGTATATTAGAACAATATATAAATGTTATAAGGGTGTGACCCCTAATAACATTATGTACTAACATGATCTAATTGAATTAGAAAATATGACATATCTTCATCCATCAAATTCAATTTCTTATTTTTATGAGGTTGTTGCATTCATTCTCTTTCCTTTTAATTCTCAACTTCACGCTCATTTGGTGTTTTATTTTTTGGTCATTTCCTTAGCATGATGTTAAATTATATACATCACAAAGTTATGTATGATTAGGATGATGAATAATACATAGATATTGGACTCCAAATAAGATGTAAAGATTATTCCAACCATGTTATGATAAAACATGAAACCACAAGCAAACCGAAATCTAATGCACACTGAAAATCACCAACATGCCACTAGAAAATCACATTGAATAGAAAAAACAAATATGTATATGAATCCCACAAAGATATTTTTACTTGTGTAGATTGAATTGAGTTTTAAATTTAATATCTCTTAATTTATTTAGAGAATATACATTGTTAAGGGGGTAGGTTAATAGTTGTGGATGGAATATTTGTGAAGTTTGGAATATTCCTTTAGTTTTGAATATTATAATTATGTTAGATGCTATGCAATAGTAATTTTATGGAGTGGTTCCTTGTAAAACAATCACTACTACAAAAACAACAATAAAATATTGAAAAAACTACTAAAAACTATTTATAAATGATTGAACATGGTCACGTGACCATTAGTAGTTTATTGCCAGTCATTTATAACATGGCCAGATTGATGACTAAACCATTTTTAGTCATTTATTGGTTGTTTTGATTAATAGATTTGGTAGTATATTTAGTCATTGAATTAGTCATTGATTGGTGTAATTTGGCCACTTATTTAGTCATTTT
>VDFB02320552.1:0-26128 GCA_007258455.2 Sequoia sempervirens | reverse complement strand
TTCCTTGTCTTATCTATTGTCTCAATAATGTTTTGATGTAATGGTGTTTTGATGAAGGGTATCAGGTCCCTTCAAAACCTATTTTCCCTATTAACCAAAACAAGTTATAGTCATGCATGATGTATTATCAAGAAATGACCTTGAATTGGCCTCAAGTTTATAGAACTTTACAAAAATATACAAGAAGAACTCTTATTGAGAGTGAAGAGAAATTATGAAGAAGGCTTGAAGTTAAAATTTATCTAACTTAGGTTTGAAAGTGATCAACAGTTTATAATCCCTTCGAAAGAATAACTTTGGGCCTTTCATAAAAAATAAGGTTTGATCAAAATTTAGTTACGTTAATCAATAGTTCAAAATAAAATTAGAAGAATCAATGGTGGTAGTTTGGAAGTGGTACATAGTTGACATCAACATATTGACAATTTTCATTCATAATATACACTAGAATATTCACACCTTTTCCCCTTTGACAATTGGTAGATGGGAATATAATTTTTTATATTTAGACCTTTGTAGGTGTTGGGTCTCAAAATCATTTCCCCACTTCCTAAAACAAAATTTGACTCACAAGGTCAGGGTTGTCAGCATGTGGGAAAAATAGTTCATCAACAAAACTATGGATGACTGCAAACTAGCTCAACAAGAGTGGGTTTTATCTTATACACATTGAGATCAAATTAAACTTGGGAGGATATTCCTAGAGGTATACCTTGACGGTTATTGAAATCACTTATGATAAACAACAATAATCTAAATGATAGTTAGACCTAAATTTCTTACTTAGCCCCTAAGAATGTCACTAAACTAAACAAACTAGCTATCTTTGACTCCTATATAGTTGATATAACACCTTGGAAATTAATGCAAGGTGGGGTGAGTTTCATGTTTCAAAGAAGATTTTCTTCTCCCTATGAGAAATGATATTGTGAACTCAAAAATTAGAACTAAATATGAATAATATTATGTTTTTCGTTTATGTGTGGGTGACTAAAACACATACAAGAGACCAATACCTACTCTAGGGAAACAAAGTCATGATTAGAAGGGAGGAATAAAAATGGGGAAAATGACATACTGAAGCTGATCTACTTACTTGAAGCATCAACAAAAATCATTCATAGTTTTATCTACTTAGTTATCCGTCATTGAACTATCCAAAATCATATGCAACCATATAAAAGATCTATCACAAATCATGTAATAGATTTAGAATCATGTCAAATTCCTCTAACAATGATTACATTCACAAAAATAAATGTTCTAAAGTAAATATTCCATGTAATGATATATTATCTATATTTACGCATACAACAATGGAGACACAAAAATAGAAAATAACATTAAAATATTTTAATAATAGTATGTCATAACCTATGCCTTCATACAACTATCTTCACAACATATTTTCAACAATTTCTACTCTTTTGAATATTGCTCTATTCTCTTATATTTCCCAATAATAAAAATGATAATCATCGATCAATAAAACTATGCAATAGGAGCAAAACCTAAGATGAAACACTATAACCATTTCAAAATAAATGCTTGGGAAGGATTACCCCAAAATGGATGCACTAGATAAATAGAAATCCCGTGTAATAATTTTTGTTAGTTGAAAGGAGAAGTGCCATAAGTGCAAATAGGTGGCTTGAAATCCATGCTTTGAATTCTTTCATGCTAAAATTCTATTTTGAAATTTCCTAATCAATCCATAGTTGGTGAAATGCATTAATGACAATTTTAATCAATTAGAAAAAAATTTGAGATAAAATCATAGAGAAAAACCACAAAACATAAACATTTAGACCCTTTTAGAGCCATTTGCAATTTGAAATGAAGCTTTTTGGGCCTTAGGGGATCATATGAAATAAATGGAAAACATCCATGGTAATCCAAAATATGTTCAATTCACTTACATACTCCCACATCTTCTCCTTTTCCTCTTTTTAACTTTTGCAAAAAGTAGGTCCCTTGTACTAGATACAGGTCATTGGTCTTGATATAGCTTTAGAAAAAGCTTAAAAACTTGGGAGAAATATCTAGATACCATTTTCATCCCCACAAGGTCCTCTATGTGGGATATTGACTTCAAATAGGTGTTGGCAAGAATTTGACTTCCATCGAGTTCATGCAGAAACTTTGATGGAAAGTGAACACCTTTTTTGATAATCATTGGGTTCACTTGGACTTAGCCATAAAAAATTCCCTTAGTCATATCAATCATCAATAGGTTCATGTAGATTTGGAAGCTCTATTGGGTCCATGTGGATTGGAGACTTGCTACTGTAGAGTAGGAAAAAGTATCCCTTTTCACACTTAATTTGAAAATAATTAATAATGAAATGAACCTAATGATGCCTTAATTTAGTGTTGTAATATGTTTTTCATATTCACATTAAGTTTAGGGCCCTTTTAAATTAAATGGACTTAATTGTGCCTTGTTTTTGGTGTTGTAAGGTATACCTTTACACTTTCACATTAATCTAGGGCTTTATTAATTGATTGAGATTAAGTTTCCTTAATTGTCCCATTTAATTCAAATCCAAGTCTAATTAATGCAAATTCTGAGGGATAAAACCTGACATTCATAAATGCCATTACACAACACTTAAATTTGGAAGATGTGTGTCCTAGGAACCATTCACCATAGGGCGAATGGGTCCTCAATTAGTTCTAGGACCCTATTTTTACATAATGTTTAATATTTCCCTATGCGTGTCCTAGGTAAGTGGCCTAAGACCCATTCACCCTATGGTGAATGGGTCCTCACTTAGACCTAGGACCCCTCTTTGAAATATTTTTTGGTAGTATTTTAATGATTTCAAATCTACAATTCAATTTTGGCTTGTGATATTTAAATTTCGAGAATTAATGTTAAGATATATGTATAAATACAAGGTTATTTCACTTAGTTTTCTCCTAGAAATTTTGATTCAAACATCCTAAGATTTCACAAGAGAATTATTGAGAGCATTCAAGAGCAATTTAAAGGAATTCAAGGGCAGATTTATTGAATATTATTGCAGCAATCAAGATTCCTATTGTCATGTCAAAGATGGATTGAATCATGCATGTTGTTTGAGCTCATATGTTGATGTAGTGTTCAAGATCAATCCATGCATATCAAAGGCATTATCTCTAATAAAGTTTCATGATAAAGATTTACATTCATTGAGGCCACTTCATGCAAGTTTTCAGATTTGTACTCCAAGGTTTCAATTAAGGTTTGGTTTTAGGTTGAAGATCAATTGGAGAGCAAAATTGAAGAAAGTTGCAGAGTTATCAAAGTTGCAAGAAAAGTTGTCAAATCATGGAAACTGCTCTACAAGATTTATTTCTAGCTTTATGACAATGAACAATTGGAATCTAGGAGTGCAGACTAAGAAGAAGAGAACCCAAAAATTGATTGTTTGGAGTCCTATCAAAAACCCATTCGCCATAGGGAAAATGAGTCCTTAGTGAGGTCTTAAAAAGCATCTTTGGTGATAGGTACACAACTTTCTCACCTTTCTAGATCTGCATTTTGATAGTTAATTCTGTTAGTTTTCAGATCTGTCTTCTATAGCACACATTTTGATTGAAACTAGGGAAATAGGTGCATTGTTATCAATCCATTTTGGCACTACACCATATTTCTCTATGTTTCAGCTACTAAACTGTACTAATTGTCCCTTTAGGTTCACTTACCCTTTCAAAAAGTCCAATCTCCAACTACATCATACAAACAAATTTATTTGAAATAAATGAAATAACCTTATAATGGAAGTTCAAATGAATGAGAAAAGTACACAAAAGGAATGATGTAGGGAAAGGATGTGAAATGGGACAATTACACTTGGAAGGAGAAGTTCACTTAGAGAAGTCCACAAAGGAAGATGGCATCATTTGGAATGGGTGTGCAAAGATAGGCTCCATCCACCTGCATAGACTTTAATTAACCCATTTGGAAAAATATTACACTTAAAGGGAAATGATGAGTAAATAGAAAAGGACAATTCATATGAAAAATCTTACAAAACTAGATGGGAACACTTTTCTCACAAAGTGGAAAATCTAAGTGAAATGGATGAAAATAGTTCAAAGGAAAGGTTCAAATGAATGAAAAATTCTTTCAAGACTGAAACTTGGCAATTTTTCAATAATTAAAAATGATACCACCTTCAAGTGAGATTGAGTGTCAGCAAGGCTTCGACAAGATTAAGGATTACTTTTCTCACCCACCCATCCTAATGCCTCCCATTCTAGGTAAAATTCTTCTATTGTACATCTCAGCTACATCGGTTTCACTAGGGGAATTATTAGTACAACATGATGAGTCTTCTAAGGAGTGGGCAATCTATTAATCAGTTAGACATTGGTGGGCTATGAACTTAATTACTCCAATGGAAAACTTGTATGGCAATGGTCTTCATTTCACAAAAGCTTCATCACTACATGCTTAGACATTGGGAGGTGTGCAAAGATAGGGATCCATCCACCTGCATAGACTTTAATTAACCCATTTGGAAAAATGCTACACTTAAAGGGAAATGATGAGTAAATAGAAAAGGACAATTCATATGAGAAATATTACAAAACTAGATGGGCACACTTTTCTCACAAAGTGGAAAATCTAAGTGAAATGGATGAAAATAGTTCAAAGGAAAGGTTCAAATAAATGACAAATTCTTTCAAGACTGAAACTTGGCCATTTTTCAATACTTAAAACATTTGTGGGAAAACTTAACCAAATGGGACATTTGTGAGGAAATTGATTAATTTTGCAAAACTTCAAAAAGCAACTAGGCCTAATTTTTCATGCTCTACCCAATTGTAAGAAATTTTGATAAAAGACCACCCATGATTGATTTTTTTTGATTTATTATTAACAAATGGTTTGAAAGGGGGAAATAATTGAAATTTAGCACAAAAAAACTAAGTCCCAACAATGGATTTGGTTGGGTATGCATGGATCTTGGAGGCATTATGAGAACCTAGATCTTTGGGAAAACCAAAAATATTTGACAAGGAAAGACACCATCTTGACTAAACTAGAATCAAGACTACTTGGAAACATAGTCAAAATATGGAAGATGCATCATTAAACTCACTAATCAAAATTTAAAGCTCCATTACTTATGATAAGTAATGCTTTAAATGTTTTCCATATACGAGCAACTCGATAAATTCTCCCTCAACTTCCACAAATAATATACATGAAACTCACATCTCTTAGCTAT
Source organism: Sequoia sempervirens (assembly GCA_007258455.2). Taxonomy (NCBI): domain Eukaryota; kingdom Viridiplantae; phylum Streptophyta; class Pinopsida; order Cupressales; family Cupressaceae; genus Sequoia; species Sequoia sempervirens. Next base: position 20,906 of record VDFB02320552.1, on the reverse strand, counting down.
TCTACAAGGCCCAAACCATAAGGGGTCATATTTTCTATGATTTCTATTATTTAAGACTTGAATTTCCATAGAGAAAACATATCACCAAATCAGAACTCCCTTGGTGATGTCTTCTTATCATTTAGATTCTTCATGATCTTCTTATATTGATTACCTCTTTCATGAGCTTCTCTTCATTTCTCATCTAATTAAATCAATGCCATGGCCTAGAGGGAAATTGTATCCCATTGAATATCATCCATATCTTGTAATAGATGATACATAGGTAGCTTTAACTGATAGGCATCCTCACCTCTTCCCAATAAAATAGCTCAAAGGGACTATGTCCAATGGCTTCTTTGATAGTGAATCTATTGGCCCATAAAGAATACTTGAGCTTGTCTCCCATATCTTTTTGTTCTAATCTAGAGTTATTTTGATGATTTTCATCAAAATTTTATTATTGAACTTAGCCTATCCATTAATTTAGGGGTGGTAAGGGGAAGAATGCACCAAGTGAATACCAAACTTTGAAAACATACTTTTCCTTTCCTTTGACCTAAAGCACGTAGTATTATCAAAAATAATTTTGTTTGGAACTCCAAACTTGGTTATGATGTTATGGATATCAAAAATGAATTCTCACCTTGGACATTGCATTATGAGTTGGAACAACCTCAACCCACTTAGTAAAGTAGTTTGTGACTATTCACTTATATCCATTACTAGAGACTTTTATTATATCTCTTCAATGAAATTGATCCCCCATTTCTGAATAGGGGTCTCAACAGATGAGTGAAACAAAAGAAGCACACCAACAAATTTTAACTAGCCTAATTTTTTTTATAAGAATCACACTTTCTTATAAATTGTGCAAAATATTTGAAAAATGAAGACCACCAAAACTTTCTTTTAGGATTTTATGTGCAATAGTATTGGCCTTGAAATGTACACCAAACACAACATGGTGACATTATTTCATCACTTTGTTAACTTATGATCTGTCCAATAACTTGAGCAAGACTCCATGGTTTATCTATATCAGCTTGCCTTGGATCAATACATACCTCTGTGATTGTATCTTGAGATTTCTCCTTTGGATCTCATCCACTGAGGGTGGAAAATTCATGTTTATCAAATAAAATATAATGTCCTTCTATAACAGATCATTCAAAAAAACACAAGTAATAGTAATATAACACTTGTACCTCATTTACTTTTGTTGCTTCCAAGTTGGAATTAGCCGTCAACTTGGCCAAACCTTGACCTTGGAAAAGCTTAGTGGTTTGTATGTGCATGTCATATTCTTGAATATTATTTATCTAGTGGTATCTTTTTCCTAAGGTTTCATGCTACATGAGGATATCCTTAATGGTTGGGTGTGATACATATGCAATTATGTTTGTACCCACAAGATATGACCTAAAATTCTTCACAACATTGACTAAAGAATATGTATTCTTTTTTGTTATGTAATCCTTCAATTCTACTACTTGTAGTGACTTGCTAAGGAAATATATTGGCTATTCATATCCATCTTTCTTCTTTAGCCCAAAATATAATTTTTTAAACTAATTATATCCTTATGCACTATATAGGATTCAAGGTGTAGAATTAAATTATGTGGAACAAATTAATGAATTTTTCTTCCTACTTGAAGCTTTCCCCCACCACACAAGCTTCCTTCTACACCACAGATGAAAAATATCATCAAAATTTGAACAATCATTGATCTCCTTGCCCTTTCTCATAAAGGTAGTGTTCTTATAATTCTTCTTGGGTGCTAATTTTGGGTATAGTTTTTAACACCTTTAATTTGAATTTGATTATCCTTATCATAATTTGAAAAATGAATTTTTATGATCCCTTTCTCTTATCTTTTTTGGATTGAAGTATTAGCACTTTCCTTGTGTCTGTCCTTTTCTTTATTATTGTTCTTATTTCCTTCTTGTTTTTGTTCCCTATAATTTTGATTTTACTTAAAAGATGAGGTTTTCTTCTTCTCCCATTCAAATATAGAATTTTCTTGAGAACACATTTAACTTATGTCCTAAGGATTTTGTATTATGACAAGCCTCTTTAAGTTTTGAAACAACCCACCTTCCCCATGACATCCTTTCCCAATCACATGATTTTTTTTGTAACTAACTAGTATAATATTGAATAGTTAGTCCTTATGGTATGTGCCTAGGGATATGATATTATAATGTATTTAGATGGATGACAATTTTGACTTGTGATACACATCCCTTAAGTTAGTTATATTGGTTCATATGGAAAAATTGTTTAATCAATTAGACCAAGTGTTGGATAGGCCTTCATTAGGATTACCTCTCCATTAGGTTATTATGAGAAGGTATACATAAGGAGGTGGATATCATTGTGATTATATGTGTTTGGGATATCTTGGAGATATAGCATGTAGCTGTAATACAAAAATTACATCCTATGCAATTTCACATTCCATAAACCTCCCCTTTAGATAAATTAAATTCGATAATGCAATGTCCCTTTCACCCAACTTAACTCTATCCTTAACCCATTTTTTCTTGACCGTTAAAGTGAATTTTTTTCATGGATGACCACATGATGCATAAAATTTTGTGCACCACATGAATGTCCTAAAAATATTCTCAACTGTAGTAGCCATTGGGAAGTTACACTTCCTGCCTATCAATGAGTGTAATGTATCTACAACTCACAAGTGCACCAAAATGACAATTTACATGCTTATACCTTCTCCCAACTCCTCATTTTTCCACTCTCCCATTCATTCTTGATCTATCTTGCTATCTTCTCTCATTCTCAAGCTCTATCTCTCTTTTTATCTCTTGCTCTCTCACTCTCATGGATAAGCTCTGTAGAAGCTCTCTCTCTCTCTCACACACAACACACAAGCACACTTCTGTAAAGGTTGGAGAATGTGTTCTCTTCCTTTATACATTCCTATCTTTCTAGAGGGTAAATGTGGTTTCCTTATCACATTATCATTTAATTTAGATAGTATGTTATTCTAGCATTTCTCTCTTCTTTATCTCATCTATTATAATCCTGATAAGGGTTCTCCTCCTTTGTGGGGTTTGTTTCTATTACATGTTTATTCATAATAGGGGTTCTCCTCCTTGCGGGGTTTGTTTCTATTAAACATATTTTCTTTATGCATTTTATCTATCTCGATCCTATTTAGCTATCTATGGAGGTGGAAACACCAAAATGGTGGTTTGACTAAGGCAATCCCCTAAACAACCCCAACATTTTTCCTTGGTTGTATGTGTGCAAGTATTGAAGAAATTTCATTGCTAGAGGCTTCATTATTTGGTTCATCATGAGTGTTTCCTTTCTTCTCTTTCATTTTATCATTTCCTTTTCATTTAATCTAGTTTATGTTTATCTTTTTTATTTTAATGTGTTTTGAGATTTCAGTTATGGGATTATTAGTAGGTTCCTAACCATCTTCTATTATAAACTTAGTTTTCAGTCCATACAAAATTCCATCACATCTTGGGGATGTCTGTGCATTGCACTGTCATCCGTGGCTGAGAGCTTTCTAGTTTGTCCATAAGACCTTTGAAACTTGCTCTTTTGGTTTTTGAAACTATCTCATTTTAATTCTATATAAAACATAAATAATCATCCCTTCATTATTTTATCTTGTCACCTAAGCTTTGATCCTTGAGATAGTTGAGGGACATTTTCCCCTTGAGATCTCATTATTTTGGGGGTGTTGAATTTCCTCCTCTACTATAGTGGATTCTTCCATAATGAGTATTTGTATGATGTTACCTTACCTCAAGGGTTTATTCTATCTATCTATCTATCTATCTCTCTCTCTCTCTCTATATATATATATATTATTAGAACATCTCAGACCAAAAGAATATCTTGTATTGCATAAGACTACATTGTATATTATGCATTATATTATTTCCATTATTACATGTTTGGATCTTATCAATTGGTATCAAAGCTAAAGTTTGGGAAAAGGTGAGGAAAAAACTCTAACTTTTGAATATTTTCTTGTGGACAAAGATTTTGGCACCCTAATGCTCTCTAACACTTCTAGGGTTTTTCACCTAAAAGGAGAGAGATGGGCCAAAATGGGCAATGTCTACACTCAAGATTAATGTAAAATGGATGTAATATGCCTAAATGAGATTATATAGATGAAAAGGATTGATAAAATAGTTTTATTTAAATGAGAAACCCAAGAAATGCAGCTTGTTGGAAAACACATTGTGATATGCAAACATGTGATAAATGATCTACAAATACAAACAAAACTAGACGAAAAGCTATGAAATAGAATGTGTTCACTTGGAGGTTGAAAAAGGATGGAATGAAGGTCCTGAATCTTGATGAAAAACTATTGTAGACCTAACTAGGGACACTTGTTCAACTGGGCGACTTAGGTCCCATATCCTGAAAACTGCCCAAAACCTATTTCTACCAAATGGGTATCTAAATCCGCAAAAATCAATTAAAGGAATGTACAAGGGGAATAATCTGGCCATTAGTGGGAAAATTAGTCCACTTTTGTATCTCTAAAAATTTGAAAGGGGAAACAAAAGCCCTCAGTCTACACTTTGATTCTCTATAGGTGTCTGCTTTTGAAACTATGATTTTTGAATCTGAAAGTGAGTTTTTGTTGATATTTTGGGCTTGATCAACAAGGAGATGCTCTGCTCAAACCCTTATCTTTAAACATCTTTAAAACCCTCAAAGTTCCTAAATTTGCAACAACACAAAGAGAGAAGGAGAAAATATTGATTGTTAGGGCATTGGGGTTTTCCTTGGTCAAACCCCTTTTTAGGTAATTAAACCAAAATGAAGAAATAATGTAATGAAGCATGAAACAATGGATTTATTACCTTTCCATGATTATTGATCTTGAATTTCTGCAACAACAGATGAAGAATCTTCCCTTGAATGTCCTTGAAAGCTATCTTGATGACTTGAAATGTTGAAACCTTAGCTTGCTTGACTTGAGGACATGATGAGTGATGAATGAATAATTAATGTATGTGGTTTATGGTTTGGAGATTGTATTTATAGGAAATTCACCTTATTTTCCCGTTAGTTTGATTGCCAAGGCTGACATGAAGGAATCATAAACTTAAATTCTAAAAATTTCTTGCTCAAACCTCAAAAATAGGCCAAATTGGACTAAGTCACCATGTTGGGTGACTTAGTCCCACCTGGTAGGGACTCATTCACCCAGATGGGCGACTTAGTCTCAAAGGGGCCCTTTTGACAACCAGAATGTTGGGGAATGAGGAATTTTAGTTCTTATGTTGATTTCATTTGGTATTTGATTAAATTAAGCCTCAGGATGCACAATATGGGGTCATAGGGGCCTATTGATGATGATGTAAAGGTCAATTAGGGCTTGAAACACAAAATTCAATGTTAAAGTGTGATTAAATACGCTTACAACACTAAAATGAGGTCCACATAGCCTAGAAAGGCACACAATCCAATGTGAATGTGTAAGACACATTAAAACACTAGATTGAAGTTAAGGTTTAAGTTGCAAGCCTTCTAGATTGATGTAATAATGCAATTAAATAGATTTTACATTGTTGAATGAAGGGAAAATGGGTTCATTAAGTCTAGAGAAGTGTGAAAGTCATTTAAGACACTTTACAACACCTTCACAATACATCGTTAAATACATTTTATTCAGTTTGTAAGGGTCCAAGACCTAGTGTGGATGTGAAAAACACCTCACAACACCAAATCAAGGCACCATTAAGTCCAAATTATCATCAATTATTCCCAAATCAAGCAAGCAAAAAGGGATACTTTTTTTGTGTCCACATTTCCTATATATTTCAAATGACTATGAATCTTTCTATAATTTTAATAAAAAATTTGAAGGATCATATAAGTAATATACAATCCAAATTTTAGTTTTATATTGTAAATATCACATGAGTTATTGTAATTTTTGTTGGGAATAAGATGCCATTTAATTGCAATCCTAAACATATTTCATGTATCTCCCAAGTCCTTGGAAAGTGTTCCCCAACACTAGGATTTGAAAGAGATTAAATTTGAATGAAATGAACATGTAAATTGACATTTGTGATTATTCCTAAATAATAGGAACAAGTGGGGATGCCCAAGAAGAGCTCCTACAAGATAGGAGCACATGGGACACCCACATGGAAGGTGGAAGCCACCTTGCTTTAGTTAACTATTTGGAGGATTGATAACACTTCAGTAATGCATGTTTTGATCCTACAAATTAGGGCTTGATATTTTGGAGTGGCACTATCAGTTTAGTATCAGTTTAGTTCAGTTTAGTTCAGTTATCTTTAGTTGCATGTAGTTATTTTGAGTTGAATGCTAGTTGACTTGAGTTGACTTGAGTTATGAATAATGACTTTAGTTGCATGAAAGAAAATAGGTCGATACTTTCAGTTAAGTGGGGATGATCAATCATGCATAATGTTTGCATGAATTGGTGGAGAGATATGTTTCAATTAACTAAGATTGATTTGGGACCACCTTGGGCGCCCAAGTTGGCATCTCTTAGTTAGCACCTTTTGCATGAGAAGATATTTACAAGGCTTAGTCAAGTGGGACCATTCTTGGGTGCCAACTTTGAGGTGGAGTTTGCAAGATATTTTTTTTACCAAAGTTCAGTTAAGTGTTCAGTTTGGGGCACCTAAATTGAGGAAGACTTTGGTTTGAATTCAGATTACATTGTGGAACTCTACTTGCCCAATCACAAGTAGATTTTGTGAGGAGCTAGGTAAAAGCAAGAAGTTGGGTACACGAAGAGGGGAAGTTTCGGCAAAAAAAAAAATCTTGCAAAAAACACATACACGTTATTAAAAAAATGTGTATGTGTTATGGTTAGGATGCAGTGTAAAATGTGTATGCGCACTATATAAAACTAGCGTCTGGGTTTATATACGAACAAGTCCATTTATTTAAAAATGACCTTTAGAAATGTGTCGCGTTTCTAAAAGTGTTTTAAATAATCAAGAAATAAAGAGCATATGCATTTGTCCGTGTACATGTTTTTAAAATGTGTACCACGTTATTTAAGTGAATTCCCAACCAACATGTAGTCTTGGTTTTAGGCTTGGGAAGGCTTGGAAATCCGAGCCTTAGCCTTTGACCTACAACTAAAAAACTAAGGTAGATTGAAGAAGAATGTCCAACTTTGACATGGCTGATGGACTTCTTTTCTGAATCAATCTATAAAATTAAAACCCATTAAAGAACACGATGTCTACTTTTCAAATATATAATTTTTATTTATATTGGATTATGTTTGCTATTTTTTAATTAATTTCTAAGCAAACTAGTTCTTAAACTTGAAATATCAGACTTTTTTTGTTTTTTAATAACTTTTTTTTTGTTAAGTTTTTTGTAAAAAAATCATATATGGGATCAAACTTTAGAAAATTCTACGCGTGAAAACAAAGGTTCAAAAATTTTAGTTACCAGGTCAATTAGCTGCTATCATACATGTTGATTTTTTAAAATAACAATTAAGGATAATAAAAATTCAATAAAAATATATATATTCAACAAAAAATTACAAAAAAAATTCCACATTAATCTTCATGTTGTTAGCTCTCTTTTCCCAAGGGGAATTAGAAAAATACTTTCATTTGGGTTAAAAAGTGGTGTCCGTACATGTGCTTGGTATGGTAAAAAAACATGGACTTTTAAAAAGTGGTTTTTATAGATCCCTATCAAAATTTAATTTCTATAATTTGGGTATTTGAATAATTTACATATTTGGAAACTATATTCAAAATGATAAATTTCATATTATAGACTTTTTGTAAGATTCATTGTGTAAGTGCCTCAAATTTTCAGTCCATGTGTGACAAATTCTGAAAAACAGCAAAAACACTTCCACTTTTTGAACTTTTTGTGTACCCAGCTTTGTGCATCAACCCAACTTTATGCTCTTGTATTGTACAACTCTTATGAGTACATGCTCATTAGTATTGTATATTAATTGCAACAAGTGTATAGAGTTCCATGAGGTTTATTGTAGGTTGTGAGAAGAGGATTTGGTAGAGAGAGCGAGAGGCATATCAATCAAGGATTGATACAGTATTATTGTAATCTTGTTCTAAAGGTTAAATAATAAAATCACTATTGATTCTAGTGGAGTTTTTTCTTGAAAGGGTTTCTCCACTCATATGTTGTGTCACTTCTATCTTCTTGTCTCATTCTTCTGCAATCTTCTATCTCTTTCTACAATTGGTAAAATTGATCTAAACATATAATCGTACACAAAGAATTTTTAACAAAGAACACTTAGTTAGATCTATAGTCATAGTTTCCACAATTTTAAGCTACAATATTACCTTCATTTTTAAAATTTGGTATCAGAGCTAATGGTTGGTTAGGGTTTGGGATGTCTTTCTCTTAAAATTTTGAAGGTTTTTTGGTTGTAGTGGGAACTTTTACTATTGTGTTATTGCAGATTTGTAAAAGAAGTATGTTACAATAAGTTCTACTTCTTGTCTACATATTGAAAGATTCAATGGATCTAGTTATGAGATGTGGAAACTAAAAATGGAGTTGTATGTAAAATTTAATACATGTATTTGGGCTGATGGCTATAAGAATTGGTATGGCTTGCTCAATCCCTAAAAGGAAAGGCCTGGTAGAGAGGAGTTCTCCCAAGTGGTAAGGGGGGTTGTTGGGTTAAACTAGTTCTTAGGTTAGGGTTAATGGATTAACCTTTAGTGGTCTTTAGCGTATGGTTTTGTGCTAGTTGTATTGGTCCATGGTTTTGGAGCCCATGGTTTTGAGCCCATGGTTTTACATATATGGAAGTCTATATAATGGCTTGGTGACTTCATTGTAAGTGTAGTTGGTAGTTTGATGTATACCACGTGTTTTGAACAAAGACTAGATATAGCTCAAGTACAGGAGTTCTAAGTAGGTTTATGTCCCCAACCCTAGTAAAAGAGCATTGTACTTATGTTAGAGGGCATTTAGATATTTCAGTACTTAGGAATTACTTGTTGAGCATCCATGAATTACTGTGGAAAGTATTGATATTATAAAATTATTGGACATATAGGGTTTTTGTTGATTCAAATGGGCAAGAAGACACAGACGGTGAAGGTGACAAGTGGCTATGTGTGTTTACTTTGTTTGGGATTCTGGGTTAGTTGTGGATGAGTAAGAGGTATCCCATAGTTTGCTGTCCACCACAAAAGTAGAGTACATGGTTGCTACACATGCGTCTAAAGAGGTAGTTTGGTTACAAAGACTTGGGGAAAGGTATTGGTTTTAATTGCAAGCAAATTAGACTTGAATGTGATAGTCAGAGTGCTATTTTTTTAGCCAAATATCCTCTGTATCATGCTCGTACTAAACATGTTGATGTTCAGTTATGATTTTTCAAAAAAATATTCTCCATGCCACAAATCAAGATTTATTTTGATATTTTTATACTTTTGAAAATATTTTCAAATTTCATTAGGGGTAATATTATTTGAATTTTTTATTTTTTAGGCCAAACAAATTTTAGATTGTTTCAATTGAAGTTGGGTATGTAGTAGAAATTTAGAAACCATAATATCAATAAGATCCTTAATTTTGATGGAACTAGAGATGTATTAGAATGGTGGCTTCAATTTATAAGAGCTATCATTCAAATTATATGAAATTTTTATTTTTCCACACCTATGAGATAAAAATGATAAATTGTTTGTGCCATTGCATAAGAATGCTTCTACTTGGGATTAGTTTGAATAATCTTTTAAAAATAAATGAGTACCAAAAGAAATAATAGGAGGAAAAGAAGAAGATGAGTATATGACAAAGGATACAACTGTTAGAATTGTGAAACAAGCACAAAACCATGAGCCACAAGATCAAACAACAAACAAATACATCTTCCACGCAAGAGATCTACAAACAATATATGCAATATTCATCAACAAGGAAAACCTACAAAAGAGACTTTCAAGAAGATATGAAAGCTCCACATAATATCTGAGAGAGATTTACAATAAGGGTTGAATGCTTATAAGAGTAAATCCCTAAATGAGAAATATATTATATCAAGAAAAGTGTCAACATCACATGAGATGTGACATAATGATCTAATATTAACTTAACTAATAAAGCATTCCTAAGTTTAGCTAAAGTGTGTGAGAATAAATTAGACTAATAATCAATTAAAGATTAATTATTTATTAGCTAATGTATGATCTAACACTTAAGATGAACTTTGGGAGTGGCAAAAAGCTTGAAATTAAGATGGGTCCCAACAAACAAGGCCAAGTAAGGTGCCATGTACCAAATAAAAGATCTATAATGTGGAGAAATGAAAACTTCGCTGGGAAAACTCCTCCAAAAGAAGAGATCAAAGGCAGAAGGACTAAAAGCCTCCAAATCAAGGTGTGAAGGACAGAAGCCTCCAAACAAATTCCTAAAAAAGAAGAACATGTAGAACACAGGCAAAGGCATGAAGAAGCTGCAGAGCATTATGCTCCAGGTATTTGTTAAGAATGCTCAAGATCCTCGGTACAGCAGTGATCAAGATCAAAGAGACAGAATACGTATGAGTGCCCCCAACGACACTACTCGAATCCGATGGAAAACCAAGGTAAACATCAATGAATCAAAGATATAGATGACACAAGTACCAATAGTCTAAAGAATTGATCATGTGAAAAAAGGAAGGTTGCCTCCAGAAATAGGAATGTAAGAGTGTCCATATGGTAAGTGCTCCATCTCACTGAAATGCATGGGTAACCAGTTGCTGCATCTACCTAGTACATAGGAACAAATACTGTATACATAACTCACTCCAATGTGAAACCAAGGAAGCATTAACACCAACAGTAGAAACCCCCCATAATGCTGACAAGGGAGAGGTATGACAGGTACACTGAAACTGAATGCCTAAATGTAGTGCATGATAAAGAACCAAGAACATCTAAATGTGTAAACATGAAAGTACAAGTAGATATAAATGATGTGAAAACAAAAGTCACATACACATGAGAAAGGTATGAAGGAAAAAAAAGGCAAACATCAACCCCCATGACACTTTATATCATAGTGCAAGTAGAATAAGACACAAAGTGATGTGAAAGATCCCATAATTGATAGCAATACAAGGTGGCAACCATATCACTTTCACCATACAAAGGGATTCTAACCAAATTTTCTCTCACACAAACTCAATCTGGGCTTAATTCCAAATTTGCACCTTGTCTCCCTAGTAGGTCAGCAGACCTATTTCCTCCACCTTAACTCTCAGATTCTCTTAACAACTCCTGCAAAAAACCACCATTTTAGGCACCCATTTAGGCCTTCTTCCATGTACCTCAAACCCACTTAAGACTCCTTTGGATCAACTTTCTCAAAACAAGCAAACTACGTTGTCCACAAGGCCAATTAGGCCAAATTAACAAAGCAACCCTCCTTTATTCTTCCTTCTAGATGAAAAAACCTATTGGGAAGCAACAACCAGTCTACCAAAGTACTAATTCCACCACCTTTATGGAGTGATAATCCCTCTAACATCACAAACCCCCAAACCCTCTCTTTTCACAAGTTTGACAAGGGTTTATTGAAAAACCCATCTCCTGGCCTCACATAAACTTGAAACCACTTCTAACACACTTAATTTACCTTGCACCAACTTAATTCATCTTCAAATTATTCTGCCTCCAAGAATCACACACACTTCCTTCTTTAAATCACTCAAATTCACTTGTTTTCACCCTTTTATATACTAGGGTTTCATGCCCTATCATAAAAATGACCTTTCCCTATTCTTGCAGACTCAAAAAATCATTTAACTTCACCTATTCACACTAAATCCAACTCATTCTAACTTATCCTCAATCAATTTCTTCCATCCATCCTTTCTAGCCTTGTTCTTAAGGCCTAAATTATGTGTTTTCAATAGGGCAGCGTGCAAACTCTCCTCCAACATCTCCACCAATGAAATTTTACTATTCCCACACCCTATCCTAGTCTAATCAGGCCCATTCCACCAAACTACAACATGTACAGTAGGTGGAATGGCCTCTTTAACACATTTTAACCCTCAAACCCTTGTAAGAGCAAGTTTAGACCAATTTTAGAAATCTGCCTCTAAATTGCTTGTAACTTAGTAGAATTTCAAAAAAATGATTTTAAATCAAAGCTAAAACCATCCCACAATAGATTCAAAACATTTTAGAGAAAACTCTTGCTGTACAGACCCGTACACATGCTGGAAAGGAAGAAATTACACAAAAAATGTTTGAAAACAGAGATATTTGATTGGTATTCACTTCCAAATCCTTCAACAACCATCTACAACAAGTTTACAACATATTTATAACTCAAAAATATCCTACCAATTCCTAAAACTACCTTACAATTTCCCATGACTGTTGGGCTTCCCTCTAATATTCAAATTTTGCACTTTTACAATATTTCTCATGACAACATTTTGCAATTTTGCAACATCTTACCTAATGACCCCACAATGACTCACGTGACCACAAAAACATTAAAATATGGCCTAACATGGCCTTATTTAACATTATCATGACTAGGAAATCTAACTAGACTTGAGCATTTCATCAAATGGAGCAATAAGGTGCTCTGCACCAATAATATAGGTGCAATGCAGAGGCACTTTATCTCAGTGCATTTACAAAATAGAACATGCATGAAAAAGATGTCTACAATACCCAAATAGGACATAATACTAGAAATACATATAGAATAGCCAAAAATGAGTCATCCCATGCAAACGAAAAAGTTTCCAGGAGCTAAAACGTCCAAGTAATTCTCTAGAGTGTGAAAACACAAAAATATGAATTAAATGTACCTGGAGAACAATATGGAAAAAATGCATGGATGGAACTGAAGATCTTTGAAACATGGTTCCAACGCCGCTAAAATCGTGAAAAATAGAGAAATTGGTCAAAATTTATGAGCTCGGGACTGAAAACAACTCCTCTGACTTCAATAGACTATAGAATGCACCAATAAAAAAATAAAGCAATGAGATGCACACCACTAGAAAGTTGACGAAACCAGCTTTTCGATGATATCTCATTTGTTGAAAAACGATATCGTATGCCCAAGTTATGGTCAAATGAAAAAAAAACCCCTTTTAGGGCACAAAGAGGGTCAAATGGGGCCATGCACCAGACCATACCGTTGACGTCAGCATGATGTTAGCGAATATTCCTAGAATATTCCTTGTAATCAGAAAAAAAAGGCAGTCCCCTATTGCTAGAAAAAAATGATGGAATATTCTCCTTGAAAACAAAATATTCCCCTGGCACTATCAGTTGGAAATTTTTTTGTTGACTAGAAAGTTTTGTGTTCGCCACAAGTGATGAAGAGGCCACCAGGTAGTAGGAAAAAAGCTGCTGCCAATCAACCGTCGACGCAGCAGGATACTATATACCCTTAACAAAAAAAGCGTGCCCCAACTTTTTGATTTTTTTTTTAAACAAAAAAAAATCTTTACAATATATTTTTTTGATTTTCTAACCAAAAAAATTGAAGTCAAAAAATAAAAAAGTTTACTAGGCCGTGTAAATTTTTTTTCTCGATTCATGTGCAGATGGCCGTACAGGGCTATATAGGCATTTTTTTTCCTAAGAGGTGAATTGCTCAGATTTCAATGATTTGACAGACAATCTTAAGGTTTTCAGGCGTTCTGAGTGCGATGGTGACATCCATTTTGTGCCAAAATACCAAAAACACAACTATCCTCCTGATATGGAAACCGCTTCCAAACCTTGTAGATCTGACACTAGGAATCGAAATCACGTGAAACAAAAGCCAATTTTGACCTTCTCGACAACTCTAGATCCAACAACGAGGTCCTTTTCACACCAAAATGCACTAAAAAATTCACCCACCTCCAAAATTTGCAAAAAAGAGCAAAGGGGATTCAAATATGAAGCCTGCAACACTCATTGAAGAAATTAAATCTCATAAATTGAGAAGGGGTTCACTGAATCCATGCTCTAATACCATGTTAGAATTGTGAAACAAGCACAAAACCATGAGCCACAGGATCAAACAACAAACAAATACACCTTCCACGCAAGAGATCTACAAACAATATATGCAATATTCATCAACAAGGAAAAACTATAGAAGAGACTTTCAAGAAGATATGAAAGCTCTAGATAATATTCGAGAGAGATTTACAATAAGGGTTGAATGCTTATAAGAGTAAATCCCTAAATGAGAAAGATATTAGATCAATACAAGTGTCAAGATCACATGAGATGTGACATAATTATCTAATATTAACTCAACTAATAAAGCATTCCTAAGTTTAGCTAAAGTGTGTGAGAATAAATTAGACTAATAATCAATTAAAGATTAATTAATTATTAGCTAATGTATGATAACTCTAACAACAATCACATGCACTTCAGTCCCAAGGAAGGAAAGTCAATACTTCAATTTCATGGATGCATTCAAAAGGAAAAAGATTATTGTTTCTATAAACCATATCAAAAAATGTAACTTCATCAACATAGAATTAACAAAGCAATTATAAGTAAAAGAAAATTACATCAAAGATACTTAAATAGCAAGGATATTCAAATATTTGAATCCCTCTATAGATAAATATATTTTATATTCAAAAAATTATTCTTTGGGTATGGATGGCTTGGATAGTATTATTGGTTATCCTTAGAATATTTGGGAATAGTAAACACTAATTTCTAAGTTCATAAAGCTTTGTTATAAGGGTAAAATAGTTACATTATAGGATATTACACATAATGAAGTCCAAGGAAAGTCAAGAAAGAGAAAATTAAAGAATATATTAATAATTTCACCATTTAATTGGAGGACATACAAGTAGATCAAGATGTTGAGAAAAATAGAATTTAATTAATTATTTTCATGAGATTAAAAAAATGGAAAAAATGACAAAGAGTTAAAAAGTGTTATAGCGATAGGAAAAGGGTGCACTATATCGGCATCCAAATCATTGTGTGAGGCAAGAAACATGGAGGAATTATAATATTGGGAATCAGTAAGACAACCACTATGGATCTATATAGAATCAAAGGAATAACTACAACAATTAATGACACCATAGAAGTAATGTCTATTCAGGGAAGAAAAGGAGGACTTACTATGATAAGGAACACACTCATAGGGGTGTAGAAAAATATGGATCAAGGATTGGATTTGGGTACCATCAAGATAAAACCACTACAAAGATCAATTATGGATGGTTGGGTGATTTATCATGGCATCATATTTGGAATGACTTAATAGAGTCATACTATTTGGCTTCCTCTCATATTTTGGGAATGAAACATGTCAAGGAGGGATGACATGTTACGTACTTAGGGATATGATATGATATTATATTTAGGTGGATGAAGATGTTGACTTGTGGCACACATCCCTTAAGTTATTTATATTGGATCATATGGGCAACTTGTGTAATTAACTATATTAGGTATGAGTAGGCATTTATTGGAATCACCCCTCCATTTGGTTATTAGGAGGTAAGTATAAAGAAGGTGAATATTATTGAAAGGATATGTGTTGATTATGATATTGCATTTGGGATATCTTGGAGACATAGTGTAGAGCGGTTTCTTCCATAAGGAGTATAGTATGGTGTTACCCTACCTTAAGGGTTTGTTCTATTTCTTCAGTAATTATATTTGAGGGCATCTTGGCTCATAAAAAAATCCTTTATTTTGTGAGATCTATCTTCAACATTGTATTTTTTTTAATATTATATGTGGACGGATCTCACCACCTTTCATTTGAAAAATTAGTGTCATTACATAACCCTCTCTTCCTAATGAATTATTGAATAAATTTATTTTTTAATAAACTTCTGAATTATTTTCCTTTGTAATCGAAGTAACCTTGTGACATTCCAAGGGTAAGTCATAAATCTCGTACCAATTTAACATCTTGCTAGGTTATTTGAGTCTTGCAAAGGAAAACTGTTGATGATGAAATTATTTGTGAAGGATAAAGTATACCTCCATCTAAAAAATATATTGATCAAGTTTTAAACACTAATTATCTCATCATATGGTTGTATGTCTATCTTAGCACAATTTATTCAAATATCATAATTTAGATTTTAACATTGCTTTGATACCACTTGATTTGTAAACACAAAGGAGATATAGGCTCCTCGAACTCACCAAAAACAAATATCAACTTGTCAACTTAGCTAACACCCTTCCAAGCATTAATTCTACACCTTATCATAATGCATTATGGAGAACTATATGTTCAACATGGTGTAAATAAAATAGGAACATGAAAACATAGCATAAACTTGCAAGAAAAAACACATATAAGGATTGACACATGAAGATTAATTCATATAAATCCTAAAGGGTAAAAACTAGAGCATGCACGAGCATTTATCTCACCATTCCCCTATCTCATCTATTAATACAAGTGGTACAACACCAAATTGGTAATTGGAGCCATTACTATACTTTGAAACTCCTTCACACCTAGTGTATAACTCTAAAACTCAAATACCTTATCAAGTCTACACTTACAATCTCACAAAGAACATGAAAAATGGAGGTTTCAACACGATTCAAGTTGTCCATCCTCATGTACACATTATATGCTACTCCTCTATTCTCCTATGGAAAATGGAAGAATGAACCTTGAATATGTCCATTCATGTGCCAAAACCCATTCTATTCCACTCTCTACTCACATAGTGATGTTTTTATTGCTTGTGGCATACCAATACTCATCCATTTGCTATGATAGCTTGTATTTGTCATAGTATTTAGTGTATTCACTATGGTATTCTATGTATTTTATATAATAGTTGGCCATTTGTATGATAAATGACATTTGGTATTTCTTATACAAAGAAAACAAATCATTATTTTTAATTTTTTACTTAAGATAAAGTTTAGAACATGTTACATAGACTCTCAAAATACTTTTGATTACCTCAAACATCCCTTAACCTATTTACAATCTTGTTTGCATCATATAATCATATTTTTACTTGAATTACTTGTCTACAAATCACTAGTCACCTTCTTCATTGAATAGTTCTCAACTGCCCTACTAATTTATTATGATTAGACCCAAGTTCATAACCAACTCTTTTATCTCTTTACTATAAAATCCAAAATAATACTTTAATCAAATTGTAAACAATTAAATACAAATCCAACTAACAAATATCATCAATAAATAATATTTTAATAACATTTAAAAAACCAAACAACTTACAAGACCAAAAGTCATAACAAAAAAGTAGAATGAATCATATATTATTTTTTATACTTTTAGCTTTCGTGTGCTTTTCAAATCAATTGGTTATGAAAATTTTCTTTCTAAATCACGCCACGCCATGCCCAACTACTAAAGTGGGGACCAACCGTAACTTCAACGTTGGAATGCCTTTAATAAATAAACAAATCTCATTGTTGTTTCGTCCATTGCTCTACCACGACTTTTATAATTTGGTAATAAGATTTGAAAAGGATGGAGATTCTCATTTATGTGTTATAGATTTGTTTGACAATGATCTAGTAACATTATACATGTCAAGTTTCTATACATTTTGTTATATTGCCAAATGCTTATTTTAATTCCCTAATCAATTCATAGTGTATTCTTTTGAGAGGACTGGAAGGAAGAACAAACCACAACCATCCTTCACGTCTTGAATAGACAAACATAAAGATGAAGTCTCATTTTTACTGGAAGGAAGAACAACCCACAACCCTCCTTCACGCCTTGAATAGACAAACATAAATATGAAGTCTTATTTTCTTAGAAAAACCATAGTTGCACTATATTAAATCCGTATTAGTATCACTCAATTTCCTAACCCACATCTACAAATGAGCATAATGATGACACACAAAGATAAATTAAGGGCATCTTGTAGTCAAGTGACCAATTTTGTTGCAACAAAAGCACCTATATGAAAATATGTTGAAATATAGCTATTGTAACCAAGAACCTTGCGAGAAAAATAATTGAATGAAAAATCATCTTAGAGATATCATTAAAAATAAAAACCCTCACAAACCATCTCTACGAGTCTACCTTCAACACAAAATCCCTTAAGATCAAAAGAAGATGACACAATTGCAACTATGCTAGAACTTTGATTATGATATCCAAAGAAGGATTGTAAACGAGGACCAAAGGTCATGAAAACACTAAATTTTCCAGTAAGCCAAGAGACCTTGTTTCTCACAAAATCTTAGTCCTCAATATTTTAAAACTCGACAAGGAAAGAAACATGCTCCAAAAAAGAAAGGGTTAGTTTAATAAGCTTAATAAAGTATTTTGGCAAATAAAATTGTGTTTTGTAAATCTTAACTAGATATTGCAAAAGCACATATTTCTCCACAATTTTGCACACTAACATTGATAACACATATTAACAATTTAAACTACTATATGGGAGATAGTCCAAAAAAAAAATTATAATGAGATTTGAAATACATCAAAATATGTTGCAACACTAACATAAAAAAAAGCTCCAACAATTGAAACTACTATATGCTTAAGCCCACAACAAACAACTACAAAATATACAAACTTGAAAAAAAATGGAACTTAAAACTCATGAAGTTCATACATAACCTCTAAGTGAGATTATCATATAGAAGCAAAAGGATTCCATCCTCTAATCCTTGAAACCAAAGGGTTTTCATCCTCAAATCTGATTGCTTGAACACAACTGATCTAAAAATTTTGTGACAAAAAAAATTGTGTAAAATAATAGTTAGATATGAATGAAAGAACTCACCACACCTATATCCTTGAAACTATAGTTGGTAATTAATCCTACCTAGATGAGTGGTTTAGATCATGAATGCACCAACCACATTAAATGGTTCTCCTTTTCCAACTTAAAATTTTAATTTCAACTTTCTTTTACCTTGAAAATAAAAAAAATTGGTCATGCCTAACTTGTCACACTTTTATACCTTTACTAAATTGAAAAACTTGTTAATCTTGTCACACTTTTGCACTTCTAGAAAATTGATGAACCCTCAAACCTTGTCATGCTTTCACACTTTTGGTAAACTAATAAACCTTCAAACCTTGTCGCACTTTTAGAGACTTTGTAAACTGTTGCACTTAGCAAAATTGAGAACCTATCACATTTTTACGCTTTTGGTAAGCATGTGAACCTACAAGCCTTGCCACATGTTTGTACTTCTAGAAAACTAATAAACCTTCAACCTTGTAACACTTTCAAATATTTTGTGAGCCTCATGCACTTAGCACAAATCATAACTTGCTAACAACTTGAACCCTCCCCTTCATATTTTCACACTTTGAGCAATTTTGTAAACTCATAAAATTTTGGAAATTGAAAGACACCTTATAGACTTATATTTTGTAAGGTTTTTATCCTCTTCACAATTAGATAAACAAAATATTATTTCCTATAAGGATACAATATCAAATAAACTATGTATCCAAACACAATATATATTGAAATGATGAAAATTTGGTATGGTGCTATCATATGGTTTAGGACATAGAGCACACCTACTTTTTCAATTTCATTCAAGGATAACCCTTGAGATCTCAATGAAAAGGAGAGATAGATCTTGCAAGAGGGTTGTCCTAGGGGCTGAATGCAAACTATTAAGGGGTTCACCACCAAGTTTAGACTTGGGAAAGATAATGAAATGCAAGATGCAATGTAAAACCCTAATTCAATGTAATGCACTACAAAATGACCTAGACATGCAAGTGAAACAAAACAGAAAGCTACAAAAAGGAAAATGTGCACCTGGGAAACTAGAAATGACTGGAAGGAGCTCTGAAACATTGGAAATTTCTCTTTTAATGTTGAGTGGGACTCATTCTTTCCAGTTTCTGGAAAACTGTGTGGGAACAGGAATTTGCCAAAAGGGTAACTGAATCTGCAAAAATATGAATTTTGACTGGAACTGGGACTCATTCACCAGAATTGGTGAATCAATCCAGTTAGGATTTTATGAAGCTTTAATGTATGACCCTATTCTTCTAATTCTACTTTGTCTTTCCTTAGTGATTTTTGAATCCAAAACCTTGATTTGCAACCTATAGGTGTTCTCCAATGTTCTCCAAGGCTTGATGAATGATTTGACAACTTTTCCCAATCTTGCTTCTTAGGAAATCTGCAACCTAGACCTGCAAATCACACACAAAGGAGAGGGGAAAAATGTTTTGGGGTTAGTGGATAGGGGTTTGCCTTGGTCAAACCCCATTTTGGAAATCAATCCTTAAAATGAAATCAAATAAGAATGGAGAATGATGAATGAACAAATGAAAATGTTTCAACTCACCAAACCCTTGCAATAAAGTGCTACAATTATGCTTGAGATGGTTGCAATGGATGTAAATCTTGATTTTGCTTGAATGATGTTGATCTTGGATGAAACACTTTGCTTGAATCATAAAATCCTACATCACAATTGTTAGCACAATAACAAACATGATGCATGAAATCCTTGACATGATGGTTGATGCTTGAATGCTACTCTAAAATGATTGATAATATGCTCTTGAATTCTCTTGAAAATGCTTGAATGCTCTTGTGAACTCAACTTGCTATAAGGAATGCTCTCACAAAAGTCTTGGGTGAAAATGAATGAAAGAACCTTGTATTTATACTCAATTATGCAAGAATTCCCAAAATAAAAACACTACAATTCGACATCAGATCTAGGAGGATAAAATCTCACCAAAAATTTGAATTAATTTTTATTTTGAGCCACATGAGACTCATTCTCCCAAGGTGGAAAATGAGTCCCACTAAAAGAGCTAGAATGGGACCAATTAAAAAATGCTTAGAAATGTGTAAGAAAGCAGGTTTGGGACCCAAAATCTAGGTGGAGACTCGATAGATCCAAGGTGGTGAAGAGTCCCCGCTATCACTAAATTTGGGTCATTCAGCGTGAAACACGAAT